>JAVGVS010000847.1:0-25000 GCA_032718565.1 Distichodus sexfasciatus
CGGATTTCTCAAGTTAATTCCATGTGATCTCACTGTTTTTTTTTTTTTTTCTTTTTTAAACATGCGAGGATTATTCTTTGCTTCGACCGAGAAACTCGACTCCAGCAGCAACTCGCCACGCCAGGGCGGGAAAGACTCTGCCGCACGAAGCGAAACGTCCCGGAGCTGCGGAGCCGCGATTCCTTTCCTTCAGACCATTCACAGCCCGAAAAACGACTCACGGAATTAAAGACGATTTGTTTCAAAGATTTCAGCTAACACTTTGCGTGACTTTGTATGTGGTTTATGTTGAAATAAAAGTGTGAAATGTCCAATAGGCGGCGGTTTCAAAGTTTTCAGCAACGTAGTAACATATGTTCACTAATCTGTCTCATTTGTTCATCTGGTTTTTCACATTAAAACCAAACCCAAAACGGGTTTTTTTGTTTGTTTTTAATGTGTTTCCAAAACCAAAATGACAAAATGAATCACGTATATATATTTGAGTTCAACTAAGTGGCAAAAAGGAAAAACTCAAATTGTATTTTATCTTATGCAAAATATGTGTGTTTACTTGTATATTATACAATATTTTACTTTATTTAAACAAAAATCACTTCTTTAATGAATATACTCTTCGGTAGTAGCAATATTTTTGTGGACATTTTTTTCATTTTAATTTACCTATTTTTAAAAATGTCAACAAATCAGAGCCAAAACATAGAAGCTGGTATGAAATATCTTTTTATTATAAAAAATTAGCAGTACATTTTTACATTAATTTTTAATGTGGACCAATTCAAGCGTTACAGAAAGAATTTTTTAAAATGCTTTTAGGTCTCCATGAGGCAAAACTTGGAAGTAGCTTTTGTTTGAATTGGAACCAGCTTTGGTCAATTCTTCTGGCTGACCAATTTGGACTAATTTTAAGGTCACACTGACAATCACTCACCAAAAGTCACTTAATTCCTAATAAATTGTGAGGAAATTTTTTGAAGTGCAAAGAAGTACTTTTGCATTTTTAATATCCACTCAGGAAATAGTATTTGTGTTTACATATTAAATAAAAATCACAGTATGCTGTTATGTCATTTGCCTAGCGAAATTATATAAACAATTGAGATCTGGCTCAAGACTTTCACACCGTGCTACAGCTGGCAGCATGCCAACGTTTTTAAGAACTGAACTGTTACCCTGTTTTCTATCATTTTCTTATCAGCGTAATTTTACTTTATGACCTGCAGTAAAGCTCCAATCAGGTAACCGTGACATCAGCAGTAGCAGCAGCACACTGGCACACAAGTTTATGAAACGACAAGGTCTTTATGCCAACAAGTCCCTGGCAGCTCAGTTTGTGTATGAGAAAAACGCCAGTAAATTTAGCTTTTGCAGTCCTTTAGCAAACGTTGGCTAATTTTTAAAATTTCTTTCACTGTCACAATTTTTAACAAAGCTACATGTTTAAAGTGTGATGGACAATACAATAATGTATTTGTTGCTGAATTTAATGCAAAGTTAACAGTAGCCAACATTTTCCAAAGCTGTGAACAAAGGTAGAGAGACTCCTTTTTGAGCGTAGGACAAACACAAAACTGGCGTAAATTTGAATATCAAGTGTGGAATATCAGAAACAGAGGTTCAAATTCATGAATGTATTAATTAAAACCACGACCCAATTAGCTAGCCTGATAAAGCAAGCTGAAACGCCAGACTGTGTAAACAGATGGTCAGATAAGAATAGGACTGGTGATAAGAGCTCAAATCAATATCACGATTAATTATTAGCAGAAAATATAAAAACAATACCAACTTTAATAATCTTAATGTGATATCAATTGAGGATTGATGTATTGAGCAGCCCTTCTCTTATCTGACCATCTAGTTTACCCTGTAATCTTTTATAAAATATAATATTTGATAGTGTGGATTTTGCCTTATATTAATCTAAGGTCCAACTTCAACATAGAATGTTATTTAGCAATCGAGGTAAAATGTCTAATTAATCATATCGCTCAGCCCACGTTGGTAAAGCCACAAAATGTATTTTCGTTTTTGTAGATTAACTGTGAAAACACTAATCTTGTCCTTCCAGGATGAGAACATTTGACCGAGCGATTTGTCCCGATCTGCACCTACAATACCCGTTCTACTAGCATCTCCTGACTCAGGGAAAGTTCCCGGAGTTGACTGGGCAGTACGAAGAAGTCCGTTAAGGGAGGGACTGAATTACGACAGCAATCTAACGACGTCCCTATCTAAAGACGAAGGAGCCTTAACGCAATCCTGAAACGTGATCCGACATGCCAACTTTTTTTCCCAACATGGGAGAGGCTGCTCGCATGGACGTGGTGTGTGTGCGTTTTGTTACTCAAAGACAGATTTGTATAGGCTGCGGCTTAAACAAATACACACAGCCTAAAAACCAACATGGGTTTGCCCAGCTTCTAGACCAGGGTTAACAATACGTTTAAAATAAAAAGTTGGACCAATACATTGGTTTGTCAATGTTATCGAGTGATGTGAGCAAAGAGAAAAAGATAAATGACAAAATAAAAAAAACTGGAAGTTGGATCTATTAATGATGTTTAGTCACTGCATAGTTTGTCCAATAGGGGCAAACTAAGCACCTTTACTCTTAACATTGTGTACTATTCTTACGAATCTGACTTTTACTTACGTAACGCTGGTTGACATTTTGCTTACAGTACCATTTAAGACAATAAAAGAAGTTTATATCAATGCCAAACTGTTATCTCGATGTAGATCAATTTAATTAAGCACGCAAAAAATCTTGGGGAAAATCTTAAATATTTGGAATTTCTAAAAATATATCGGCCAAAATATCAGATTTTTTAAAACCTCAATAACGCGATCAGTAAACGAGCATGGCTTTGGAATACACAAAAAAAACTCGTAATAAAGACGCAAGTCATCGCCAAGTATTACCACTTACAAAATTTATTTCTTCTGTACCAGGTGTTGCAATAGAAAAGAGAACTTTCCTTAAATTTAAATAATATTAGCGTTACATCTCTACAGGAGGCAGGTTTCTAAATCTCCTGGAATTACTCAAGATTCTACATTACGCATAGAATTATCATTTGATTCCACGTCACCGATTTGCACCTGCCGGAGTTCAATTAAAGATTGCATTCCGTTAAAAGGTGATTTATTTATTTTTAAATTTACACAGCAGTAGCACGTTGCAGTCGTTGCCACAAGTCTCCGATCAGGAAAGGAAGGACTTCCGACCCTCAATGACTTTTCCGTGCACTTTTTTTTTTTGCATAACCTAGCGTTTAAATAAGCGTGAGCCCAATGCCAAAAAAAGTTTGAGTTACACGAAGTGCAAAAAAACACACAAAATAAAGTTAGACTGTTAGTTAGGGATGAAGGTTACAGGATCCACGTCAAGTTAATGTTCTTTTAAACATCCGGACCAGGGATTAAAGTTACGGTACAGCACCAGGACGGGGGCCTAAGGGGGTCTCCGTCGCACCTTCGCCGTTTTTCGTGTGCATTTCCATTGCGTAAAGTCGCTTTCTTTAATGCCCACATCCCCCGATTCCAATTTCTTGCTTGTACCTGTTGGTCAGCGTGTTGGCCCTGCGAGTGAGCTTACCCAAAACGGCATGAAGTCCGTTCAAGTGGAAGTGGAAAAGCTTTTCCAGATCCTCGCCATCGTCCGGTTCCGGACGGCAAGCCACCTCCAATCCAGATTTTTCCTTACGCCTCTCTTCGGCCTGCTGCAGGACGCCCCACTCGATGTCATTCCGGATGGATTTGAGCAGCACGTAATAGCCGTACATGTCTCCGTTTTGGAAGTAGGCGCCCGTCCCGTTGCCGGCAGTCCGGACCGGATTGACCTCTTTGCCCTCATCCAAGGGAACGTCGCGCAACAAACTGGGCACCATGACTGTCTGGTCCATGTTGTTGACGGCACCGATGAAGCGGTTCATGGCGTTGAAGAGCGAGTTCTTTTGGTTGTACGAGTCGCAGATTTGCATCATGGTGGCTGGAGGGAACAAATACTTTGTGGAGCGTGGAAAATAAAAGGCGAGGCGAGGCCGACCCAGCTGTGTAATTGCTTAAGAGGATAACGTCAACGCCACAATCGTTATCCGTCTTACCAGGCAGGGTTCCGTCTCGGGATACCGGATGCTTCTAGAACGGAAAGAAATAAATCAATGTGAGGCCCAAAAAAATACAAAAGCTTTGTCCTCGACAATCCCCAAACTGAGAATTTGGGCCTAGATTAAGATCAGAGGATGTTGATGAAGATGATGAAATCCCCCCCCCCCCCAAAAAAAGGGCGTTCCCGCGGCCTGTCAATCCAGCCGTAACCAGGTAACGCTTGACCTGAAATAACACCGGGAGGATGGAAATCGTTAAGCGGTGAAACTGCGAGCGGAGAACCCGAGTTTATCCATTTATCCTCTCACCACGGAGAGCTTTTATGAGAGGATGAGAGTTCAAAAAGCAGAAACACTCAAAACAACATCGATATCTTGCGGAAAACGTAACGCTCGCCTAGTTTCCTCTCAGGACTAAGCCGGTCGGTTACTACTGTTACGAAACCGAAAAACGTCGCGTGAAAAAAATGAACATGTTACGTAAACCCACCTTAAGTGTTCCGGTAACGTTTCGGTCGAATCCCTTGAGGATAATGCGTGGATTTTGGTCCGTTTTTTTTCCCCCCGCTTCTTTTCTCTCTGTTTTTCCCGGTACCGGAGACTCCGCGCCGCGCCTCTGCGTTTGCTGAAAGGCCTCGTGCAGCGAGACTGCCTTATAAATATTCATGAGCACTAGCAATCAGCCCACAACGGCGTCTCGGGTTTGAGCCAATCAGAAACGAGAGCCTGCCGCCGAGCCAGCCAATCGGAGAGGCGTTACCGGCTTGGCTCCGCGCCAAGCACGAGCTTCCCGGCCGGCGAGCTCGACCAATCAGAGGGCGGCAAATTCCATCCCGTTTAGTCATGCGGGCAGCCTCTCTAAAAGCGCGTTATATTTTTGTGTACATTATGTTGCATATATTTCAAGATTCTTAGTCACATACACAGTTATACAAGTGCAACCGTTTTCCCTGAACGATCCAAATACTGTGCAAATCAAAAGAATTCAGAATTTAAACGATTACAGGATAAGAGTCTTACAATAGAAAGAGAGATTTATGAATATACTCTATTATATTTTTTTAATTTTTAATGTCATAACGTTGTATGTGCTTGTTTTATTGTTTTGTAAGTGGCTTGAAAGATGTCTCTAAATAAAATCAAAACGATTTATTTAGTTTTATATCAAAATGAAACTAGAGTGAGATTAAGGAGAGTAGTAGTTTGAGGTCGTTTTGTTGTCTTTTATTTCTTTATTTGTCATACTTATTAATGCTCAGAATTGATTATTCTCTAACTGTGTGTGTGTATGTGTGTGTGTGTGTGTGTATGTGTGTGTAACTGTGTGTTTGTGTGTGTCAACACTTATACGCACTCCCCAGCTGCTGTTTTCTTCGGTGTTGGTTCTTGGAGCTCCATTTTAGATGTAGTAACACTGACGTGAGACTGTGAGGAAGTATATCTTACACACACACACACACACACACACACACAACACACTTAAACACTCTCTCTCACACACACACACACACACACACGCAGTCTTGTATTACTATCTTTGCGAGGTCTTTCCGTAGACTCCCATAATGACTAGATGTATATAATTTTACACCTACACCTAATCCTAACACTAACCTTAACCTCAGTAACCAAAAGCACATCTTTTACCTCTTTTAGTTTCTCAAATAAAACAAGCACATTTTCTATAAAGTCATTTTCCTTCATGGGGACCTCTCAAATGTTCCCACAAAGCCCAAAAAACAGATAAAAGTGATTTTAGGGGACAAAAAGGTCCCCACAATGCGATAAATACATGAACACACACACACACACACACACACACACACATACAGGGCCTGCCTTCCTGGAAACCAACCCGACCCAACCCATCCCTTACCGAGATTCTCTTTCCCTGATTAGAATGCACGACTCTGATGTACCGAGCAAGTAAACACACAAACACTTACTCATATGTTCATATACAGTACTGTATGTGTTGAAATCTTTCTTAGCTCAAGCTCACAAAAAGGATATCCTGTGAATTTAGCGTATTGCATCACAGTTTTCAAGGGACACCCTCCTAAACACACCAATGTTCCAACCCTGGACGGGCACCAACACACACACACACACAAGCACAATCTCACTTATCGGGGTCATTTGGCGGCACCAATCAACTTAAAGCTTTTGGAGTGTGGGCGGAAACCAGATCAGCTACACCAACATGGAGAGCAAATACAAAAGACCCCATAGCCGACCCAGGGATCGAACCCATGACCTTCTTGCTGTGAGATGTCAGTGCTAACCACCATGCCGCACAGCTACAAAATATTGTGGTTCTGTAATGCAATGTAATGGACACAACGTGACAATGTCATGGCGTAATGAATCACAAACCTCGCAATCATGTCGGAGTGAGGACATTTCCACAACAAGGGTTGCATAACGTGAGAATTTTCGTATCATCAGCATTCTTAACTACACGAAAAATTACTTTTAGAGATGTGTGTACTATGAGTAACAGCAAACAATATAACGTTCTCACAACATTCAGTCAAGTTTTAAAATGGCACAGAAACAAAACTAGATGTCCATTAAACGTATGATGAAATTACATCATAGACACTGTATTCATAGAAGTCCCCAAAATGTGTAGCGAATATTTAACTTTCCAATGGGTGGTGGTGGTCTAGTGGGCAGCATACTCACCTCTGGACCAAAAGGTATGGGTTTGAATCCTACCTCCAGCACTACCACCACTGGGTTATTGAACAAGACTCTTAAGTTGTGTCAGGGAAACAGTCTCTGAAAACAGGAACTGGAAGTCACTGTGGATAAGAGTGTCTGATAAATGCCATGAATGTAAATCCAAAACAGGACAGCCACATCACTGGGACGTCAGGTTAGCTTGTCATAAAGTTTTGCAACAGAAAGTTCCACAATTTAGCCAGTACAGGCAAATATTAGTTGATACTGAGACTTTTAAAGGATTTTAAATGATTCTTGTTGTACTGTCGCACATGAAGTAGTTAGACTTTTAGACTGAAATTAAACCAAGAATAAAACAGGTTGATACCCAACCTTCTACGTTGAAAACCTGTCCTGGAATAACGTATAACCAAAATAATGGAAATTAAGAGTTAATGACAACTTGTTTGGCGAGTTATTATTCTAGAAACACCCCATGAGAAAGAACAGCTATTAGGTAACGTCCAACTTTGGCACTAATTATTGGCATTAGCTTAAGAAGTTGAACATGGTAGGGTGAATGTAGAAGTTGGAATTGTGATTTGGCATCTGTATTATACAGTGGGGGGGGGAATTACCTTTGTGCCTAAAGTGTTGCAATAATTACACCCAAAAGAATGCGATCAATTTTGTTCGACTGAACCTTTCTACAAACCATTTGTTACAGTGAAATTTCTTCAGTTCATAACCAATAGACTTATGAAGATATGTTCACAAAGGAAGGCCGAAAACAGCCGGGCTACAGAAAGATTGTGATTACTGCCATGGTTTTTGAATGCAGATTTACAAAACTGCACACTACCACACTGTACATTGGTAGACACAATGATATTCACTTTCAGAAAGTGTCTGATTTAAAATGAAATGGAAGTTGGTTTTGGGTAAATCTCAAAAACAGAATTTGTTCAATCAATGAAAAATCATAGACACCTGAACCCAACTAGCCCAGTTGAAAACCTCTGATTTGACTGAATTTCCAATAGTTTTTTTTTTTTTTTTTTTTTTTTTTTTTTTAACAGTTTTTAGAAATCTCATATTCCATGTTTTCCTAGTTTCATGGACCGTTTCTCTGGAGCAATTTGGGATTAACAGTCTTGCTCAGGGGCACAACGATGGAAGTGCTGGAGGTGGGATTGAAACCCACGACCACGACCTCTTGATCAAGAAGCGAGTGTTCTAACCACTAGACCAGCTTCAGCTCTTAACTGAAACAAGAATTCTCACGTTTTCACTCTGTCTATTCTGTTGCTATATTTCATCTCATCTTTTGCTTTTATTTATCTCTTTGTTCACTTTCAAAAACTCCTCATTCCCAAAACGCCACGTTTCGCAGGAACACGCCCCAAATATCACCGCTCCACTGGCGAAAACCGCAGCGTCTACATAAAGAGGGGCTTAAAGAGACTATAATTAAATCCTGAAAAGAATGCAATTAATCAGAAAATTAATATGCATTGGTCTTTAAACCCTGAATTGAGGAGGCCCATTCTCAGGCTCGCTCGGCTTCAGACGCTGGTTAAGGCGTCCCGCCGTGCAGCAGCCGACTCATAAATATTCATGAGATGGCGCATCAATCCTCGATCATTGTGTTTCACTCAGACAGTCAAAACTTGGTGTATATAGCACTCAAAAGAGGCACAAAAAACAGATCTGGGGCTGGGAATGGAAACGTGCATTTATACTTACATTCAGTAATTATATCCTGCGTAGAAATGAAATAAAATCGTATATAAAACCTTCAAGTGATGGTTTGGTCAAAAAATCTATGTTTTGTTGGATAATTCTAGAAAAAACTTAATTATATGATACATTTAGTATACAATGCTAACACATGCTATATGCTTATGTTCCTAAATGTTTTGAAGCAATCCACTGAAGTCATATTTTTCATAATGATACATGCATAACTATATGATTTCATCAACTATTAGCATTGTTTTAGGTTATATACTGTATATGTTTTAGAGAATATCATGTCTAAAACTAATGTGCATCTAACTGCATATCAAACACATGCTATTAAACTAAATTAGACAGGATCGTCTTAATTACGGCAGATTATTCATTTCTATGGTTGTTTCTACCGTCTACTTTTGATACCTGTTGCTTTTCTGTAATTTCTAGATTTTTACATTGAAACCCCCTGAAGGCAATACATCACTGCAGACTTGAGAAATGTCATTGCTCTTTTTTGGAAACCACCACCAACAACAACAACAGCTTTCACTTTCTTTAAATAAGGAATAAAGGAAAATTTCGGGGGCTCTGCGCATGCCGAGCTCTGTGGGCTACAAAGAGTTATGTTGATCCTAGGAATTATGCAAATGATCCTTATTAAAATTGCAAATATTTGCAAATAATAAGGGAGGTGGAATGATGGATGCGCGGGCGCCGAGGAGATGATGAAAAACGCTCTCGCCCCAACACCGCGTCTGCACTTATATATATATATATATAATATATAAATTCATATACATATATATACTCATATACATATACATGGGAAGTAACCATACATCGATCCACATTAATTCATCAATCTAAAGATCAAAGAGCCCATAGTATCGGTCCTAAATGAAATCACAAATCAGAAATCCTACATATTATAACGTTTCTTTTTATTGCACAGCTCAAGAAGAAGAATTATTTTGGTTGCTTTTTGTGATGTGATATTGATATTGATCGCCAGTTCCTGATGTGGATTGGGTGGAAATCGTGTGGATGAAGACCGTTAAATCGAAACAATGACGCATTAAAACTTCACTATATCATTATCGTATTATTATTACTAACATAAAAACACAAAAAAGATTCTGTTGGCAAAAACCCCAATCTCAATGCTGATTGTACGATACATTGATACATCAACATATCAACACATCGCAACTTTTATGCCTCAATTCATTGTATCGATGTAGATCGAGATATCGGTACATTGCAATGTTCATCCATGTGTCACTCTATCGGTGTGGATCAATATATCGGAACATTTATCAACAATTTAACAATTTAATGTATCGATGTGAAGCAATCATGGTGATAAATCGAAACATTGACACATTCAAACATCCATACTTCAATGAATCGATTCAGTGAATCGATGCAGATCAGCGTCGTTACGACTCTTATTATTTTTTAAAAAATAAAAGTAAAAAATACTTTTTTATAAATAACAAAAATATATATATACATTTTTTCTAACATTGAATAAATTCTGTATGCTAAAATAAGAGCCAACAGCTTGCGATCTCGACGCTGATTGGACGGACGGACGGCCTGATTTGCGTACAGCGGCGGCCCACAGTCCCCCGCGCGCGCCGCTCCTCGACGGGAAGCGTGAACGCGCCGCTAAACGGCTCGGCGGCTCGGTCGTCACGACTGATCGGAGATGTAATTTGTCCCCCGCGTTCCAGCACCGCCTCATCCGCTCTAATTTGCCTTAACGAGATTAGCGACCGGGAGCGCGAGCGAGGGAGAGAGAGAGAGAGAGAGAGAGCGCGTGCCGTGCGGAGGAGAAAAAAAAAAAAAAAACCGCGGGGAATTTTAATGTTCCGTACCGCGGGAAAAGAGGCTTTAGAGGATTTGGCTGCAGTTTTTGACCCTCATGCAAATATCTAAAATATACATGGGTGAATGGATAGAGCACTGGATAGATGGATGGGCAGATGAGTGCATGGATGGAAGGATGCATAGATAGATAGATGGATGGATGGATGGATGGATGGATGGATGGATGCATAAATGAATAAATAGAAGAAAGATAGCGGGATGCATAGATGAGTGCATGGATAGATAGACGGATAGATAGAGGGATACATGGATAGATAGGTGGACAAGCAGAAGAATGGACAGAAGAATCGATAGATGGATGGATGCATGGGTGGATAGAAAGATGGATAGATAAGTGTCTGGATGCATAGATGAGTGCTTTGATGGATAGAGGGATAAAAAAAGGGTGATACATGGATGGATAGATGCAAGAACGTACAGATAGGTGGGATGGATGATGGATATATAGAGAGAGAACGACAGAAGGATGGATGGATGGATGGATGGATGGATAGATAGATAGATAGATGGATAGATAGATGGATAGATAGATGGATAGATGGATGGATGGATGGATATATATATACAGACAGATGGATGTATGGATGGATAGAGGGAAGGATGCATAAATGAATAAATAGAAGAAAGATAGCGGGATGCATAGATGAGTGCACGGATAGATAGACGGATAGATAGAGGAATACATGGATAGATAGGTGGACAAGCAGAAGAATGGACAGAAGAATCAATAGATGGATGGATGCATGGGTGGATAGAAAGATGGATAGATAAGTGTCTGGATGCATAGATGAGTGCTTTGATGGACAGAGGGATAAAAAGAGGTGACACATGGATGGATAGATGCAAGGACGTACAAATAGATGGGATGGATGGATGGATGGATATATATAGAGAGAACGACAGAAGGATGGATGGAGGATAGATAGAGGACAGACAGACAGACAGACAGACAGACAGACAGATAGATAGATAGATAGATAGATAGATAGATGGATAGATCAAATCTATTAGTTCTTTTGTTTGATTAATAAATGAATAAATAAATAAATAAATATTTATAACAATTTATTTTAAGAAAACAACCATAATTTGTTTGTGTGTGTGTGTGTGTGGAGTATAGTCTTATTGTTTATTCTCATTATAATAGGTTAAGACGTTTAAATCTCATGACCCATGACCTTTACGCAAGGCTCTTTTTTCTATGATTTTACTCCAAAAAAAATATATTTTTCCATTTTTATTTTTAAAAGAATACTGTGGAAAAGAAAAGAAAAGAAAAGAAGAACGGGAAAAGGGAAAGGGAAAAAAAAAAAAAAACGATCGCGCCTCGAGCTGTTTCCTAACGCGGTCTCGCTCCATTTTCCGCTCCGGTTCGAGCGCGTGCCGTTCCGTTTTTCATCGGTATCACACTGCCCCCTGGCGGACAACAAGCCCCCCCAACAAGAGCCGCGGGTGCAGGAGGGCTTTTAAAACTGGTGACGACATAAAGCACCTTTACTTCACTCAGAGGGACAGCTCATGTTAGATGTTTTGGAGATGAAGTCAGAGAGGCCAGACTGAGATGGTTTGGACACGTCCAGAGGAGAGACAATGAGTACATAGGTAGAAGGATGCTGAGGTTGGAGCCACCAGGCAGGAGGCTGAGAGGAAGAGCAAAAAGGAGCTTCATGGATGCGGTGAAAGAGGACATGAAGTTAGTTGGCGTGAGGGTAGAGGATGCAGAAGATAGCACTAGATGGAGACAGATGATTCGCTGTGGGAAAAGCCGAAAGAGGAAGAAGACTTCACCGTAACACCACATCAGACACCAAAACTACTGAACACAAACAACAGCAGTGATATTTTCAGAAAACTGACTTTTAAATCCAATCTGAATACAATATGTTCATTAATTAATTCTGTAAAGTTACTAGTGAGCAGCACAGAGGAGTTTAATAAAGGTTTTTAAATGTTTACTTAAGCCGTAGTGGTTTTAAAAATTTGTTAAATAAGTGATCTGTAAATGAATGTGTATTAAAGCAACACAACAGAAATTAATTCATTCCTAACTTATTTATTTATTTATTTATTTATTTATCTATTTTAACCTCAAAGTTGTTTTACTCTCTTTTGGGATTTTACATTATGAATTCATTTAACTTCATATGAACACACCAAAACAGAACCAGAACTTGAACCCTTATGTAGTTAAATCAGTTCATACGCCTCAAATAAACGCAAGATGACAAAGCAGCATCTTTCAAAAGTGCTTGTTTTCTTTTCTTTTATTTTTGGGGTAAAATGTTCCTTTACAGGTCAGTGAAAGGTGAAGTTGTACCTTTGGTTTTAATGAAGTTGTTAACTATTTATATAGTCAAGTCTGTGTCAGTGCAAATTACAGCACATTAAAAACATGCTGCTGCCTAACGGCTTAACATATGAAAAGTAATAACCTGTATATTACACTGTACATTATCTAAATGTCTTTTGGAACATTATCACAGTTTGGGATAATTCATTTAAATCTTGTGTGATGGATTTTAACAACGGTTGTGACTGTTTTGTAACACACACACACACACACACACACATATATATATATACCATATATAGTAAGTATTCTATATAGAATATCTATCTACCTGTCCGTCTGTCTGGCCGACTATCCATCCATCCATCTAATTATTTAAAAGTGTGAATAATTAACCAGTTCCCGTCTTTCCGAATAAACTCAGAGGTAGACACCAACGTCGATGAAATGACCATTTTTTATTTATTAACAGAGATCACAGTTGTTTTACAATATCAAGGTACGTTTTTGTTGGCATGCTAGCTGGTGACGCGTTTTTAAAAAGTTTAATTGTTTTTATTATTGTTATTATACAAAGTGTGTTGTTATTGGTTCGCTCGCCCGCCGTCATGTCCGTTTGTCGCGTGGTTTCACCTGTACGTTATGTTCACAGACTACAGTGTCGTCGACTAAGTGATAATACTAAGCAATCCACCGATACAACAGGGGAAGCTGTAAAACGCAGCTGATGATGTAAACAAATACTGCTAAATAACCGTGGTAAATCGACGCAAAACAACAAAAATGAGAGTTCACGAAAAGAAAAAAAAAATGAAATATTCAGTTAGCAGCCTGAATTAACTTAATTCACATCACAGTTCAGTCCAAGCGAGAAAACAAATTCAAATAAAACGTCTGAGATCGCAGCGGTTACCACCATTCCATTAAAAATAAAAGCTTTGTTTTTAGTTTTCAACAAAAAAAATGGTACAGGCTATGACTAAATCTGAACACAGAATTTTTATCCATCATCGTAAAAGCAGGAGGCGAAAATATTCCCCCAAAAAACGTTAAGTTAAAAAACGTTCGTAACACCACACCACCATCTGGTCAAAAGTGTGTACTGCAGCAGGCGCCTTTTACAATGCCATTTTGCACTTTCACGACTATTTACTCTTGATAAATAGAAGTAAAATTCCTAAATTCTAATTAATTCATTCATTTTAAAATTAACAACACAAGAGGTGTTTGATAAAGTAGCTGTCCAAATGATGAGCTAGCAAAAATTTTAAAAACTGCTCATTCTTAGTTTCATTTTTCGGATAATTAACAGTTTGACATGGAGGAAGGTAATGAAAATGTTAATTGTATAATTAATATTTTAGAATACAGTATTTTACAATACGGTGACTTTTAGAATATTTAATAATTTAATAAATAATTTCGTTTTTTTCAGAAAGATATGGTTCGGGAAAGGAGGAACAGTGGAAATCATGGATCTCAGAACGAGAAGAATGAACGTCCAAAAAGGCAACACGAGCACCAACGGCCACCAAGCAGAGCGATTAGCTACAGTTAGAGATGAAACGGAAACAAAATGCAGACAAAATTCCACATAAAAAAAACGAAAAGAAATTGTTAAAAACATAATCTTTCCAAAAACTTCCCTTCACTGAAGACTTTACTACAGCGTACAAACACTAATAGCAACAACAACTGAAAAAATATCATTACTTCTATCGCTTTTTTTCTTCCTTTTTTTGTGAAAACCGTATCAGACGAAGCACTCTAGCTAGCTAGCTACGATGCCGCGAAGTTGATTACAGTTGGCTGAATTGATTTTTGAAAAATGTGGCGAGTTGAAGGATAGGCGCGTAACGATTCGCCCGACTCACCGTTCGGTTCGATTCATGATGCAAGATTTTCAGGGAACATTCTACAGCAAAAAAAAAAAAAAAAGCAAACAAATCTACTTTTATTTACCCATTCTTAAAAAGTTAATTTTAGTAAATAATTATTACTGCTAATTCTTTTAAATAATAATCAGTTACTTTTATTAAATTAAATGAAACCCCACTTTTAATTTTCCTAATAACAACAATCATAATTTTTGAAAATGTTTGCCATAAAATATACTAGTTTATAGCTAAAACATTGCTCATTTTAAAGTGAATTAAATGAATTAATAATTAAAAATAAAAATGTAATAAAATGTTGGTAATAACATTTTCTACATTTTTTAAAGTGAATTAAATTACGTTATTATTAATGATAATTATTCTTGTCAATTAAAAAATAAAATCCCACTTTTCCTTTTTCCTAATAACCATCATGTGGATCATTTAAAACATTTCTGTAAAATATAGTAGCTTATGAGCTTAAATATTATCTTTATCAAAAATAAGCTGTCATAAATATTGTTTCGGACAATATTCAAATTAAGTTAGCTAATGTATTATACTACTAATAATTTTGCTATTTTTAGATACTTCTTTACTCCCACAATTCAAAAATATTTCTTTAATTAAAAATGATATTAAAGAAAAATAAACATTTAGTTTTACCAATAACTGGTTAACCAGTTTTCCAGTATAACTAACTAATTTAACTTGTTTAACTAATTCTACAATAATATAACGAGAATTTAATAATAATGCAATAATGCTATAAGATTTAGAGAAAAAAAAAATTACATTTCCACAATGGAATGGATTAAATTGGTGTTAAAATGTATCTAAAATATTGCTTTAATTAAAAATACAAGTTAACCTCAGTCTATTCGTTTTAGCCATGTCTGGATTTTTTAAAAAATAGATTATTTATTGAATTAAGTAATAACGTAATTGAATAATAACATAACGATTTAATAATACTTTCAGCTATGTTGGAATAATTTAAAAATTTAGAATTTAAAAAATTCCCAGAATCGTATTCATTTTAAATTGGCACCGCGATTCATGGCCGAGCGATACATCGTTACGCGCCTATCGCAGGAGGAGCTGGAGCCGCATCAGCATGCATGGCTTTGTACAGAGCTGAAAGAGGCCGAGGCAAAAACGGGGTGTGTGTGTGTGTGTGTGTGTGTGTGTGTATATGTTAAAAAGAAGCTCTAGTAAGTGGCGCAGAATGCACAGTTAGGAATGATCGCACTATCGAGACGGAGGGAGAGGAGGAGAGACGGCACTAAACTAAGAGAGGAGAGAGGAGAGAGGAGAGAGGGAGGGAGGAGAAGAAGAATGGAGTGTGCTAATTTCTCGATGTCCTTCTCCGGCTCGGTGAAAAGACGTTCGCTCGCTCGCTCCGAACCTCCCTGCTGGAGAAAATGAAAAAGGGTTGAGGTATCGGCAAACGAGTGTGTGAGTGTGTGTGTGTGTGTGTGCGTATGTGTGTGTGTTACTTACCCGTTCCCACTCTGCTAGACCATCTCATACTGATTGGCCGTGATAAACCGTGAGAGACAACATGCCAGTAACATCCCAATGAGCTGCGAAGACACACACACACACACACATAAGGTTAATATACCGATAAATCAGCGTCTCGATATTATCAGCCGATATTTAAATGATTTTTTCAAGTTGAAATATCGTAATCGGTATCGTCGTTGAGAACCCCGTATCGGTCGTCCCTCAGGCTCCTCTCTTAAGTATTGTCCTCTTTTGACTACTTTTAAGGCACGTTAGTCCTTCGTTTTTCGTCGCTCGCGTTCGGCTCATCCCGGAGACGTGTCATATCACGTCTTTTCATTAAAACTTCAACTCTCCCGTGATGGAAGTGGGCGGGGCTTACCGTCCTCGACCAATCACAATCAAACACGCTCTTTTTCCAAAAAGCTTCAAACTAAAAATTCCTCAAGGGAGAGAACGATGATTGATGTATAATCTTTTATCTACACACAAGCGCGCACACACGCACGCACACACGCACGCACACACACACACACACGCGCGCGCGCGCACACACACTCTCTCCAGATGCATTAGAGTGGCCACTTATCTAAGAGGTGTCATTGATCTCAGCATTTATACTTCAATTAACACTGAGTGTGTGTGTGTGTGTGTGTGTGTGTGTGGGAGAAGGAGAGGGAGTGTATGCATGTGAGAGTGTGTGTGTGTGTGTGTGTGTGGTTTCTGGTGTCCCCTCTAGACCCATTAGTAGTGACAGTGGCGGAGTCGGGGATGTGGTGGAGATTTAATGGAGCATGAGAGAGAGAGAGAGAGAGAGAGAGAGAGGGAGAGAGAGAGGGAGAGGGAGAGAGAGAGAGAATGTGAGGGTGAAAGAAAGAAAGAAAGAAAGAAAGAAAGGCATAGAGACAAAGAAAAAGAAAGGAATAGAGAGAAAAAGTGAATGAGAAAGAGAGAGAGAAAAGAAAAATCTCTGTTAGGGTGACTGCAAGTCAGACAAAAAAGAAAGAAAGAAAGAAAGAAAGAAAGAAAGAAAGAAAGAAAGAAAGAAAATGAGAGTAGAAAAAGGGAGAGAGAGAGAGAGAGAGAGAGAGAGAGAGAGAAAGAGAGACTGTGAGGGTGAAAGAAAGACAAGAAAGAAAGAAAGAAAGGCACAGAGACAAAGAAAAAGAAAGGGATAAAGAGAAAAAGAGAATGAGAAAGAGAAAGAGAGAGAAAGAAAATCACTGTTAGGGTGACTGCAAGTTAGACAAAAAAGAAAGAAAGGATAGACAGAAAATGAGAGTAGAAAAAGGGAGGGAGAGAGAGAGAGAGAAAGACACTGTGAGGGTGAAAGAAAGAAAGAAAGAAAGAAAGAAAAAGGCATAGAGGCAAAGAAAAAGAAAGGGATAAAGTGAAAAAGAGAATGAGAAAAAAAGAGAAAGAGTGAGAAAAGAAAAAGCGTACGGTGATTGAAAGTCAGACCAAAAAAAAGGAAAGACTGAAAGAACGGAGGAAAGAAAAGAAAATGAATGAATGAATGAATTAAGAAAGGAAAGAAAGAAAGGACAGACAGAAACGGAGAGTAGAAAAAGGCGGAGAGAGAGAGCGAGAGAGAGAAGCAGTGGGAAACGGCGAAAGGAGAGAGAAAGACTCGGACGTGTTTGTGGGAGCGTCCCTTTAATGGGGTGAAGACACTGGAGCGCTCCTTTAACGTGTGGAGGTGAATTCCAGGTGTGAGACGTGACTGATCTCCGGTCAGCTCCACACTCCAATCTGACAAACATCAACATCACACACACACACACACAACCTGTGAGAAGGCGATTCCGAACGTCACCCCGGCGATGATGCCCATGTTGGTCTCGATGAAGGACGTCACCAGCTCGTAGCAGCCCTGAGGACCAGCAGACACGTCAGTGTGTGTGTGTATAAGTGTGTGTGTGTGTATACAGGTGTGTGTGTGTGTTACCTGCTGGTACACCTTGCTGGGTGCTACAGTCGCGTTGCGCAGGTCTGCGGTGTTGCAGTCGGAGATGTTTGCGCAGCAGCTGGGAGGAATTCCGTTAACGGGGAAGTAGACGCTGCTGAACCAGCTGGTGTAGTTCAACACGCCACAACAACGCAACTGGAGCAGCAGAGAGAGAGAGAGAGAGAGAGGGAGAGGGACGCGCCTCTGAGTTACCGAATTCAGGAGTTCCAGAACCTTCCGTCGCACGCAGTGCCGCGCTTGAAGTCACCGAGCTCTTGCAGTACTGCGACATGCTGCTCGGAGACGGCACCTCGCTCGCTCGCTCGCACCTCGGCGGCACCTTTACGCCGCCCAGGACTTCAACTCGCGAGCGCTGATCATGTTACGCTACTAACTGCCCAAAAGTGGCCAACGTCCTGCTGATTCGATAGCAGCAGATTGAGTTCCAAACCTCCAGCACCACCACCACCACGGGGTTCCTGACCAAGACCCTTAACCCCTGAAGCTGCGCCGCTCTGGATGCGTGTGCGCGCGCGCGTGTTCACTCACGCTCCTCTGCACGTTGTCCACCGCGAGACTCCGCTCGTCCTTGGAATCGTAGTTCTGCACGGCCTCGTTGTAGGTCCTCAGAAACGTGCCCTTAATCTGAAACACACACACACATTAAACACACGAGACGTCCGATTAGTCGCTGCTCCTCGGCTGAAACAGATGGACACCCCAACTGATGCTTATTGGGCAGTGGCTCAATGTGACCCTCCGTACGTGTGTGTGTGTGTGTGTGTGTAAATGTGTGTGTGTGCGCTTTCTCACCTCGTGACGGAAAACAAAGCCGGAGATGCCAGCGACCAGTTCTGCCAGGAACACCAGCGAGAGGAACATGGCATACTGAGAGAGGGATAGAGAGGGGATAGAGAGGAATTGAGAGAAAAGGATTTCAAAGGAAAGAGTTGGTCCAGAAAAAGAAAAGAAAGAGAAAACTCTTCCTCTCTATTCATCTCTCTCTCTCACTCTCTCTATCACACACACACCCCCTCTCTGTCTCACTTGCTGCGTCTCTCCGTCTCTATCCCTCTTTTCTCCCCCCTCCCTCTCTCTCTGTCTCACCCTTTCTACGTCCCTCTCTACACCTCTCTCTTTCCATCACTCCGTCTATTCCTCTCTATCTCTCCTTCTGCTTTTTCTCTTCTCTCTCTCTCTAGACCTCGCTCGTCTCTCTCTCTCACCAGTTTCAGCATCCATGGGCTCCCCCTGCAGGTAGCGAAGCAGCCGAACAGGCCGAAGACGATGATGGTGGTTCCGGTTCCGATCAGCACGTAGGGAGCGTTGGTGGAGTTGTCGGCGATCAGGGAGATGTAGGGACCCAGCATCAGCTTACCCCATAACCCTACTGCCAGCAGGATCGCCCCCGTGATCTACACACACACACACACAAATCAAACATCCAAATCACATCGTATAATATAGGGCCCTGAAATGAAATCCGTTTAGTTTTTTTCCTAAATTCCGTTTTATTTTTTTTGCTTAGGAGTTCATAAGAAAAGAAGCACTGGATAGTGTTAGAGCCGCTTTGTGTTGCGTGAACGTTTGAATATTTGGATTTAATATTTCACAACTTTTTTGCAGTAGAAATTAGAGCTATAATGCTAATTTGAATGTTTCTGGAACTTTCCACATGAACTCTCACAGAGTTATATTAATACGCATACACGTTAAATGTACTAGTACGTAACAACAACAGACGTAACACGTAGTCGCCGTACGTGTCGTACTCTGATTGGTTCCTGAAATGTGCATAAAGAATTAAGAACGTATGCAGACGGTAGAGTCTCTTGGCAGAGTCCTGAGAATTCACTGTTTGCTCGTAAAAGTCTAAGCTGTAGTAAAGATAAAGACATCAAAAGAAAAGACTCTTATTTTGGATACGCGTCACATGCAAAGAAACCTCGGAGTTCGAGGCTAGTGAGACAGTGAGCTGCACTCAGACAGACAGACAGACAGACAGACAGACAGATAAATAGAACAATCCATTTTGTTGCCATCTAGTGGACAAATGTCGAACACAACCCATCTTTTTTCTGTAATTTTACAGAATAGGGTACAAAGAAAGAAAGAAAGAAAGAGGTGTAGTAAAGAGTGTGATGCAGTTTTTCGTGATCTGCAACAGCAGCATGTGGCCAGAAGATGGCGCTGTAATCACACAGAATAAAACAAGAAAACCTGCAACAACCAGAGAGAGAGAGAGAGACAGACAGACAGACAGACACTGTGAGGGTGAAAGAAAGAAAGAAAGAAAGAAAGAAAGAAAGGCATAGAGACAAAGAAAAAGAGAATGAAAGGGAGAAAGAGAGAGAAAAGAAAATCACTGTTAGGGTGACTGAAAGTCAGACAAAAAAGAAAGGAAGGAAAGAAAGGACAGACAGAAAATGAGAGTAGAAAAAGGGAGAGAGAGAGAGAAAGGGAGAGAGAAAGACAGAGAGGGAGAGAGCACTAATCAGAGAGAAAAGAGAGAGGCGAGATATAGAGGAGAAGAGAGAGAGTGAGAGAAGAAGGAGGGAGCAATAAAGAGAAAAACAGAAAAAAGAAAGACGATAAAAGAGAGAGAGAGAGAGAGAAATGTGACGAGAGAGAGAGAGCGAGATGGAGGGAGAGAGATGGAGAAAGAGAGAGAAAGAAAGAAATGTGACGAGAAAGAGAGAGAGAGAGAGAGAGAGAGAGAGAAATGTGACGAGAGAGAGAGAGAGAGATGGAGGGAGAGAGATGGAGAAAGAGAGAGAGAGATGGAGGGAGGGAGAGAGATGGAGAAAGAGAGAGAGGGGGTGAGCAAAACTTAATATTCAGGTGATGAATGGACGAGGGTCAAACTGAATCACTAATGATGCATAATTTTTCACAGCAGACAACAACTACTGCAATAACAACAGCTCCTGTAGGACAGTGTGTGTGTGAGAGTGTGTGAGTGTGTGTGTGTGTGTGTGTGTGTTCTTGTACTTGCTACTTAGTGAGAACCAAAATGAGTTTTTAACCAGCAGAGTGAGGACATTTTTGGAAAGCGAGGACTTTTTCAGTGGTCCTCACTTCTTTAAACTGCTTTTACAAAAAAAATAATAATACTAGTTTATTTGCTAAACTAAAAGTGTAGAAAGATTAGCTTTTGGTTTTTGTGTGTGTGTGTGTGTGTGTGTGTGTGCAGGCCTCCCAGCGTGGGGACTTCGACCTGATTTCACATCAACAAGGTGGGTCCCCACAAAATAACTCACTGTTTCTCCCCCCTCTCACCCCCTTACGCGTTTCTCTACGGTTGCTCTCTCTCTCTCTTTCAGCTCTGCCTAGATCTCTCTTTCTTCTTCCTCTCATTCCCTGTCCCTCTCTCTTTTCTCTCTCCCTCTCTCTCTCTTTCCATGTCGTGCTGGATTTTAGAGCGACTGACACTTCTCCGAGACCCGTTTTTTTTTTTTAAATCAGGAAAGTGCTAAAAATGTGTCACGGGGAAGAGATGGAGTGAGAGAGACAGAGAGAGTGAGAGAGAGAGCACAGATGGTGTGTGTCACCAGCCTCAAAGAGACGTGAGAAAAGAGAGAAAGAGAGGTGGATGGTGACAAGTCGGACTTAATAAAAAAAATTAAAAAAAAAGATAAAAAGGATTAAAAAACGGCAAAATGAACTTAAATGTAAATGTAAAAATGAAACGAAAGAACAGGAGGAAAAAGAAAAAGGTTGGAAAGAGAAAAGAGGAGTGAGGAGTAAGAAACGGAGGACTGGTGCTTGAAGCAGACGAGTGTGTGTGTGTGTTTTTGGGGGTCTGGTGGGGTACTTGCAGTCCGTACAACAAAGCTCCTGCATTATTGACTGGAACGGCATGAATAATTTACCGCTCTGCCTGTTCTAATCCCCTCTCCCTCTCTTCCGCCGTCCTCCCTTCCGTTACCCAACAGGGTTCCGTCCGAAAACGACGCCCCATTACATGTTCTGGAAATCTAGGACAGATCGGGAACCCCAAAACAACCTCAAGTCAAAGGTCCTAGGCTTCCAGATCTCAAGCAACATAGGTAAAGAACCAGAACTACAGAACGATGACTACTATGATTCTAGAATGTTCTAGACGGCATGAATAGAACCTAACAGAATTGTTTCACGCTTCTAGTTCTCGAGTAAGGCAAGAAACCTAGGGCTGATCTAGATGGGCCGGGCATTTAAGTGAGATCTAGAAGGTCTTAGGTGACTGGTAAAATGAGAACCAAATTTGTAGAACATCATCAGACTTACTGTAATTCTGGAATATTCTATAAATATAGGGCTGATCTATAAAGTTCTACTTCTTACTCAAAATCTAGTACCCAACAGAACTCCAGCTCACAGGTATATATGTATGTTTAGATCCAGAATTCCAGAACAGTCTCAAAATTGTAACCGTAATTATAGAACGTCCTAGAAATCTAGAGTGGCGTAACCATTACTTGAGATCGAGAACCTGGTCAATCTCCACCTCAATAGTTACAAGCTTCTAGATCACCCCAATTCAGACTGCTACATCTCAAGTATATCGTTTCCAGAATTCTAGAATCGATCAGGATCCTACACCACATTACATAGAAGATTCGCAATTCTATAACAACCTCAAACTTCTAACCAGAGTTCTAGAGCTGAAATACAATGGCTTAGCCTTTACTTTGGATCTACAACCCAACAGAACTCCAACCTAACGACCGCATGCTTCCAGATCTCCACTACATACAGATCCTGAGTTCTAGGGAATCATCAAACGTCTAAGCCTTAGTTCTAGAAATCCAAGTCTGATCTGGAACGGCCTCACCTTTACCCGAGACCTAGAACTCAATAGAACACCAAGCCGCGAACATCTAACAAGAATTCTAGAATGTTCTAGGAGCCTGGAACTGGTCTTCAACGAATCCAATCTTCTAGGTAACTAGTTCTACAATGTTTGCTCTGGAAAGTTAGTGTTGATCTAGAATGGATCGCCACCCCAACGATTTCAAACATCGGAATATTAAGGATGTTAACATCCAGACTTCTAGAACAGCCTCAAAGTTCTAGAAACCTGGGGCTTGAACTGGCAACAATGTTCTGGATCTTACTGTCCTCAAGATCTGAAGCTCTGCCGCAAATCTGGAGCATTCTGAGGTCCTATCTGGAGATGTTTTAAGTCTGGATGTGATGCACTTGATTGGAAAACTGCCATTTCCCTGTTGTGAAAAGAGCTTTAAGTTGTCGGCCCATTTTTTCAGAGGAATTTCCGCGGTTAAGAACTTTCACGACTCCACTTTCTCGTCCCCACGAGAACGGCGCCGGCATTTCGCTCTGGGCCGACGCGAATCGCTTCCATTTTTTCAAAGCCGTCGCCGCTTCAAAGGCGCCTCGTCTTTTGACACGTCGTCTAACGCCTCCGCTCTTACGAGCCGCTCGGAGTCCGGGCGAGAGAGGAAAAAAGAAAAACAATTACGCCTCCCGTCGCCGGGGACGACGGCAGCGGGGACGGCGTCATGGCAACTCGGGCCATTAGCCGCGTCTAAATCCCCGCAAATTCCCTCTCGAAGGAGGAGGACGAGGTTTTTACAGGCGACACTCGGCTCCTCGCGTGGACCTCTTGCGCTTTATGTCACAGCTTGTGACGTTAAAAAATATTACAAGCGTTACGGAAGCCATCAGGCTGGTTCTGCGGCGGCATTAAACCAGCGGTAACTAGTAAATTGAGGAAAAGCTGGACAATTGGATCGGACGTTATTTTACGGAACAGTTCCGACTTTTTTATTTATCTGAATTTTTCTCTATTTGTTATGCAAAGTTTTCTTAACAGTCCTCAGATAACATTGTATAATGAATTTCAAACTAGTGGTGGACCGATATGATTTTTTTCAGGGCCAAGATCGATACCAATTACTGTAACTGATATTTTTAACTCATGCTGTAAAAAATTAGATTTAAAAAAAATGTAGACTGGCAAACACTCCAACACAAAACATAATTTAGCATATGTTCTACTCTCAAAAATCTTTATTCTTAACACAGCTTTTTATACAAAGTTACACCATCAAAAAAATGAATGACCAAATAAAACAATTTTATGGAGCGCCCCAATTTAGCAGCACCAGATTGTGCGAGACGCAGCTGACAGCCAAAGTAGCGTTATTTAAAAAAACTTATTTATTTTTTCCTCATATCAGTCGAAGGCGCTAAATATCGGTACAGATCATTGACCGGGCCGATAATCGGTCGACCCCTACTTTAATAATCAATAACGAAACAAGAAATCGGAGATATTCCGATGTTTTTGATCCATAATACCTAAATATATTATCTCGCGAGTTGTAGTGTCAGTGTAGTGGTCAAACGACACAGTTACAACGCTCGTAAGACGGTTAAAGGATTCATCTCTTTCATTTTTGGCTGATCACACCGACACACCGAGTGACATTTATAAATGCCGTAAATCGTAAGCTAGCTTCACATCCAAAAATTATTGCTAGGACGTGACTCCGAGTAGCTGTAAAAATGCTTGTTAATATCTAAGAAATGCTAAATTTGTTGTGATGTGTGTGTGTGAGCTTATCTGTCTACTCCATCTGCTCTACCGAGTGTGTGTGTGTGTGTGTGTGACATCACTCTTACTCAGCACACTGCTATACTACTGCCCGGATTCAGAGCACAAACTGTCCTTCTCAGCACTGAAACAATCTGTGGAGAGCTTATAAATCTCTCACACACACACACACACACACACACACAAAGACAGGGGGCCCAAAAAGGGGGGTGGGGTTTGGTCACCCATCTGTTCCCTTTAACCCCCTTCTCAACACAGCCGTCACATTTAGCGGTGGATCGCTATATTTTCTTCGGGGTCGATACCGATATTGATTATTTCTGAAAAACAATATCTTCAAACGATATCTGTCTGATCTAAAACGCACAACTATAAAATAATATGAATATCACGCAAAACGGAGCTTTC
>JAVGVS010000847.1:30000-79273 GCA_032718565.1 Distichodus sexfasciatus
TTTAACTTAGCTTTTATTATTTATTATTTTTAACACCATGTTCAACATTCTCAATTTTAATTTCTTTTTCCCCATTTCTCTTGATTAAAGTTATTTTTATTTCTTTCTTATTGTTTCAACCATTTTTCATGTTTGCTAGCTAGCTTATACCCCGATTATTTCTTACAACATTGTCAAATGATTATACCTGCTTTTAACCGTAATGTGGACGCATTTTTATGAAACAAAGAGAGCTATATAAATAAAAACGATTCATTACGACGTGAACGGGATGTCAAAACTTAACCAGAACCTACGCTTAACCGGGTTAGTTTGATCGCTGGCTGTTAGCATCGCTTAGTATCGCCAATTTCTTTCCCAGCTCAGTACTGCTCGTTAAGTTTGTTTCATTCAGGCCTCCGCCGCCGGTCTTACATGTGCACGCCTTAATAATATCGCTACTGCAGAAACTCTAGCCACGGGCGGTGCCGCCGGGCGCGTTGGTTTTTTAGAGGCCGCGGACATTTTCGGCCATGACTTTCGGATTTTCAAGGGTTGTCGCAGGCGTCGAGACAGGGGGACGGAGGAAGAGAGGGGGAGAGGGTGGAGACGTGGACGGACAGCGACAGAGAGAGAAAGAAAGACATATAGTCGTAAGTGGGATGCATCGGGGTCCAAGCATAGAAACCCAAACGAAGCAAAGCGACAAACGAAGATTTAGCGTTGGACGCTGCATGTTAGTATTAATGACGGCATCGGACGCCAGAGTCTCCAGGTTTGAAAGAGTTGACCTCGAAATGTAGACCTTGAGGCGTAACGTTAGGATTTGACCCTTGTGATCCGACCGCTTTGAGGAACTGTGAACAAGGAGATTCTGGCGGTGCCCCAAAAATTTTGCAATTTTATTGTAAATTTGATTCGACGCGGCTATGAAGGTAAAAATTTGCAAAACTACAAAAATATGTAGAAATAATTTATATAATTCATATTTAGGTCAATTCAGATGAAAGTGAAGGTGAATTTTGGGGTAAACAGGACACTGGAAAGCTCTTTCTCGCGTGTGTGTGTGTGTGTAAACAGACGGCAGTGCTGTTGATCCGGGTCATGAGGTTCGTCCGGCCGGCTCAGACGCTCCGATTTTAGCAGTGCTGGGGTCAGTCGGACGCGGAGAGGACGGCTGTGAGGACGAGGGGATTAAATTTGAAAAGTAGAGCAGAGAAGAGACTGCAACATGACCACTGCTCTCTCGCCTCCCAACCGCCTTCACCCCCTGATCTGTCTCTGTTTCTCCCTGTTTCTCTGATTTCTCTGTTTGTCTCGCTGCCTTCTCCGGGGCTTCTCTGATCTCTCACTCTCCTCCTTCCCTCTTTTCTTCCTGTGCCTTCTCGCCTCTATTATTAACATTATTATACACTCAAAGCTACATAGCCTTTCCTCCCCATCCATCAATCCGCCTGTCCACTCTCTGTCTATACATCCTCCATCCATCCGCCCCTCCCCACTTATCCTCCACACCCTCATTTATCATGACGATCCGTCATTCGTCATTCATCCATCTGTCCGTCCACCCATTTACAAATCCACTTATCTGCCCATCCATTATCCCTTCACTCAACCACGAAGCCATACGTTCACTTCCACACGTCCCCTCCACGTCCATTTATCCGTCCGTCCATTATGCTAACATACTTTCTCTACGCAGCTCATCCATCCATCCATCCATTTATTTGTCTATCTGTATTTCTCTAACGACGAGCTGACCAGGCCAGGGGTAAGAAATCAAAGTGAGGGCTGCTGCTTTCCATCAAGGGAAAAAAAGAAAGAAAGAAAGGCCACACTGGGTCGGGAAATGAAATCTAACGAACGAGGGAGACGGAGAACAGAATCTGGGTCAGAGAGAGAGAGAGAGAGAGAGAGAGAGACTATGGAGAAGAGAGTGAAACTGAGAAAGCGTGAAAGAGAGAAAGTAAATAAGTTCATGAGAAAAAAGACTGGCAGGGGGTTCTAGAAAAAAAGACAGAGAGAGAGAGAGAGAGAGAGAGAGAGAGAGAGCTGTTTTATTATGTGCATAAGATGAGAGAGGGAAAGAAAGAAAGAAAGAGTAGGGTTAGCATCAAGCAGAATGAAAAGAGAGCAAATATGTATAGACGGACGGATGATAGACAGATAGAGTTGTCCACAGAAACTGACTTATGAAAGGACGGATGGATGGATGGATGGATGGATGGATGGATGGATGGATAGATAGATAGATAGATAGATAGATAGATAGATAGATAGATAGATAGATAGATAGATAGATAGATAGAGTTGTCCACAGAAACTGAATGATGAAAGGACGGATGGACGGAGGGACAGACAGATAGACAGATAGAATGGCAGAAATTTAGATAGATAAAATGGACAGGAATGATAGATAGATAGATAGATAGATAGATAGATAGATAGATAGATGGATGGATGGATGGATGGATGGATGGATGGATGGATGGATGGATGGAGTTGTCCCCAGAAACTGCCTGATGAAAGGGTGGATGGAGGGAGGGAGGGATAGACACACACAGACACACACAGACACAGACAGACAGATAGACAGAATGATAGATAGAATGACAGAATGATAGATGGATGGATGGATGGATGGATGGATGGATGGATGGAGTTGTCCACAGAAACTGAATAATGAAAGGATGGATGGATGGATGTACGGAGTGAGGGATAGATAGATGCCAAGAGGCTGTAGGTTCAGGTTCTACCTCTAACATCACGATCACTGGTTTCCTGGAACAATATCTTTTAATCCCGAGTTGCTCCCGAGACCCGGAGGTTGTCGTTTCCCATCCTCCCTCCAGTACAATCACATATCGGCCTCTGGTCGTGACTCTACAACCCAAACTGCAACTTAACCACCAGTTGTTCAGCTAGACCAAGAGAGGCTGTGTTCTAAACCCACTTTTGATCTATATTTCTAAGTAGGATGTTTGCACACTGTCCCTCAAGGATAGAAAAGGAAGTGGCTCCGGTTAAGAGCTTCTGCTAAATGCCGTAAATGTAAGTGTAGAGATATAGATAGCTAGAGATAAAGAGACAGAGAGGAGATTGCCCCTGTTGTTTTAAGTAAAACCGCCTACAGCCCACAGTCACCACTTAGGACTGGCTTCGCTCACGTCACACAAAGCGAGGCCACAATCTCTGCACATCTCCACCTACACGCTGCTTCTTAAAAAGCACAAAACACCAGGGAGAAGTCAGTGGGAAAAAGTAACAACACAATCTACATTTGCAGCTTAACACCTTACGTTCCTTAATACAAGACTATAGATCACACTCAGATCTAAAAGAGAGAGGAAAATAAAATAAATCGTGAAATATGGTGTCTTAACGAATTCACTAAGAAAAAATGAATTTTTGCCTTAGATACACACTGGGAAAATGTGACTTGTGGAAATGTGTTTTTTCAATGTGTCAAAAACGCCTAAGTCTCACTGAGTTAGAAGATATACAGTATATTTTTGCCTTTTAAATAAAATGCCACTTAACACAAACACAGCTCAAAAGATACAAGGATAAGTCTCATGTGCATCCAAAAAACGTGGAGAAAGGATTGTGGGGAGTTTTTCAAAGAAACTCAAATTCAAAATTTATCCCATTTTATACTACGCAACATGTCTGACACTGTTGGTTTGTTCAAAAGATATCTTCTTCTTCCTCTTTCGGCTTTTCGCTTCAGGGGTCGCCACAGCAAATCATCTGTCTCCATCTAGTCCTATCTTCTGCATCCTCTACCTCACACCAACTAACTTCATGTCCCTTTCACCCCATCCATATAAATCTCTTGCTCTTCTCTCTCAGCCTCCTGCCTGGTGGCTCCAACCTCAGCATCCTTCTACCTATGTACTCATTGTCTCTCCTCTGGACATGTCCAAACCATCTCAGTCTGGCCTCTGTGGTCATAAAACTTCAACATATCAAAATGTGACACAAAAAATGAGCAAATTCATCCAGAACCAGCTTTTTGATGGGATTTTGAGGGTTGATTCTGCTTGCAAACCATTTCGACTGAATACAAGCAATTTAAACACTGTCATTTGAGGTTGAGATTCTTCTAATTATAGGAGTATGTGGCTTGATTATTTTATGCATTTTATTTATTGCATTTTAGGCTCGAAATATTAGCTATTCAAACATCTTACAAGTCAAAAATAAAAAATATGATTTAAATTTCAGATTCTTTATTATAAAACATAAAAAATTATTTACGTCATTTATGGCAAAACCTTAAGAATAAAGGGACACAAATAAAATGTGATCAAACATACTTGTATTATTATTATTATTATTATTATTATTATTATTATTATTATTATTATTACATATTTGTGGATTAATACAGAAAATCAAACCCATTAAATATACAATATCTAAAACATTTTGTCCAGACTCTGGTTCGGCTCGGTTCGGCTCGCATCGGGGCGGGGCCGTTAGCTCGGTACCGAACCGATGCCCGTTTCGTTGGCCCCAAACCTGTCCGGTTTTACCGGCGGACGCGAGGATGCTGCGGGGATTCGAGAAGGTCATTACCGTTCTCCCAAAAATGTTCACATCCGTCCTCATTTTTTGGGGGGGGGAATAAAATGTGATCGCGCGTTAAAGCCGAGCCCGCATAAATCGGTGCATAAATCGGTGCAAAAATTCGGTTGAAACCGCAAACACATATGCAGGGCTTTTGACGTTTCTATGCCCCGTTTTCGGTTAATTTTTTGTATTTGTTAATTCCCATTTTTGGGGGTGGGAGGGGGTGTAAATTGGGTTTGGGGGTGAGCAGAATGATCACGTCGGTGTCTGTCCTGACGCCGCGGCCGCGCACTTGTTTTCGGCACGTAACGGTCCGTTATTTCTCTTTAGATAATAAGAGCCCAAAAAAAAAATGTACCAAAAAAATACATTCGCGCGAATATGGAAATAAATCTATTTCCGTTCCCACGCAAAACTCACCCAAAACACGAAGGAATAGACGATGAGCAGGGTCTTGAGACACGTTATCACGGGTTTGGTCTCCATTCTCCTAGATGCCATACTACGGTGGAAGCGAGCTTTTCTCTTTTTTTCTCTTTCTCTCTCTCTCTCTCTCTCCTGCTGCTTTTTTCACGCTCCGCTTCGCGTTATTTCTCTCCGGACGCCGCTTCAGTCCTCGGCGCAGTCGCTCCAAAACTCGCAGCCAATCAGAAGCCGAGGAGCGCGCTCAAGTCCCGCCCACATTGCGCGTCACCGGAAAGGAGGAGAGAAGCGGGTGACCAATGAGAAGGCGCGGAGAGACGTTAAGATCCCGCCCCTTTTGCCATGTCGCCCTCTTCTGGCGGTAAAACGTTATTGCAGGCAATAAAATGGTGATACATTTGTGATTTTTTTGGTTTTAAGTTTTTTAAAACTTTATAAAATCATATATGTTTTCGTCGATAGAGATCAAACACTTAATTCAAAAATAACAATTATTTTTTACTACTAATTGTTTAGACATTATATTTTATTTAAGTATACTGAATGTAACGTTTTGAACCACATCATCTCATTCCTCTGTATCCATACTGTATATAGCTGAGATGACTATAATTTTTACTTTGATGTATGTAATAAAATGAATAAAAACACAATTTGTTACCATATGAAACACACAGTTCCTAAAAACTCACCAAAACCAGTTACACACTGCAATAGATTCAAGATTCAAGATTCTTTATTTGTTACGTGACAATTATACAGGTACAACATGCAGTGAAATGTATCCTGATCCGCTCAATTAGGCAAATTAGAAAAAGGGCAAATAACAAAATAGAGATACAAAAACAAATTTACAAACTTAAATACAAACTTAAATAAGGAGGTCAGGGAAATGGGACAAAAAAAAAACTAATTAAAAAAACTAAATTAAAAAACCATGTTTAACACCTTTAATGACACTGTCTTAGCTTAATTATTAAAGATATATTGTTAGGTCTATATACATGAACTTACTCACGACAACACACAAATCCGTAGTGCATAAAGAGGATTATTTATTTTTCTCCACAAGCAAGCATCAATCAGTACAATATGAGAACAGAATATAGTTATATACAAATATACAAATATACAAATTAAGTATTTTTTTCTGTAAATGATCAAATTACACTTCCTTCAAGTCATTAAAAATTATGGCCTAAATCTCATTTCACTATTAGACCATAATTGTCAATGACTCAAAGGAACTGTAATTATTTACAAGGTATTTACAGTAATAAAGAGCTTATATCAGTAACAGAGGAAGTTCATAAAACACCTTTTCCAATACATTTTTCATAACTGGATCTTGTTATAGTGCATGGTCTCTCACAAAACGTTGGCTAAATCTCTCTCTCTCTCTCTCTCTCTCTCTCTCTCTCTCTCGCTCTCTCTCTCTCTCTCTGACTAAGCTCATGTGACCCCACAGTGCGGTGCAAAATAAGTTTGAGGTTCTGCTTCAAATTTAGCACAGCAATGTGTTATATCTGACACTCTAAATTTACAATCTATTGCCAATGCAGCAGCCGGGAAAGGTTGTAGTCAGTGCCAAGCAGTCAGGGTCCAAAGGAGAGACACTAAAAACTAAATGCTTACATTTACAGCATTTAGCAGACACTCTTATCCAGAGCGACTTACATTTTCCTAATTTCAGGGACAGTTCCCCTGAGAGTAATTTAGGGTTAAGGGTCTTGCTCAGGGACCCAATGTTGATGCCAGAGGTCGGACTCAAACCCACAACCTCTAGGCCACTAGGTCACCAACACCAAGCTTAAAAAACTAGTTTTAACACACAGATGTGAGGTGAAATTAGAAGACATTTTATTGGAAATAAGGGGTGTAAATTACAAGTTTCATCACGATACGATATTATCTCAATTCAACGTCTGCTGATATCATAAAGTCTGCTACGATACGATTTCTTTTCGATGCGATTTAGGAACTGGCGATCGATGTGACACACTATCATATGCTGATTTAACACCACCACTTCCATTGATATCAAATCACAAAAAGCAATATTTTGGAATATAGATAAACAATCTGGAATACTTTCTTAACTATGAAGTCTGAGGAGACAGACTTCAAGCAGTTATTTTAACAGATAAAAAGCCATGATGAAGAGATAATGGCTATGATTTCGTGTTTACTCCTGAAACACATGATGGTCGTCCTCTTTACATTAGAACCTTAGCATAAGAGTGTCTGCTACTGCTGCTGTAAATGTACATGTACTAAGATCAAGGTTCATTGTTATGTTCTGGCACGTGTCTCATCCTGCCTTTTGTGAAATAATATGGAAAGAAAGTGAGTAGACCCATGCCCTGAATGCTGAATGACTATATAGGTAGAGCTGCTGTGTGAGCTTAAGGCTCATTTTTTATATTTCTGTATTATGAAAGCAGTGCATGAAATAAAGCTACATTAAAACAGGAACATATTTGCTCGTGTCAAAAAGTAGAATTATTGTTCTGTTCCTCAATGAATTTTTCATAACATGCTAATGAACGTTTAACACCCTGTAAAAATCAGTAAAATAAGTGTACATGAAACTGCAATAGTTAAGATGGTGTATTAAGGAGTCTTAATAACTTTTACTAAAAAATAATATTTATTATTGTGAAAACGTATGCATATTTTGTCGCCCTCTTGTGGAGAAAAAATATATAATTGCTCTCATTTACAGAAATACTGAACTCGTCTCTGGGACGAAATCTATGACATTTAGAAGCTCCAAACTCTGATATAATGAGATAAAAACAAAACTAACCTTAAGAACACACATAATGCCAGATAGTCTGATTTTTTTTAGCTTTATACTTTAATAGATGTGTGTATGTATTGCACAAGATTTTATTCAGTCAAGATTTAAGATCTTGTTTAAACTTGGTATTGACCTTTTTTAACTTTGCAACTGAAATAAATGGCTCTGATCAAAGTCAAAGTCAAAATAAACTTTATTGTCATCTCTGCTATATACTGTACAGATACATAGAGAGACGAGACGACGTGGCTCAAGTTTTACAGTGCAGTAGGAAATAGGGAACAAAGAACAAATAAGGCACATGGAATGAACAATACATAAACAGAATACAAAATATACATTTTAAACAAGAAATGGAATATTAAATAAACTTGAAACTAGAACTAGAAATAGAGGTAGATACCTGAGTAATGCTAGTGAGAATCAAACACCAGCTAAATAACAGCCATAACCACATAAAATTACAACAAGGAAAGTGATTTTTTTGTCTTAAAACTTTGGTAAGAATGAGCATAAAAATTCAGTATAAACTGTAACAAGAATATGAAATTCTTGACAGTAATATCAGTGAAAGTGAGTGATTATTTGTCATTGTGAACACACCACAGCACAGCACACAGTGCACCACAACCAAATGGGACCTCTGCATTTAACCCATCTGTGAAGGAGCAGTGGGCAGCTAACCTGCGACCTTCTGATCACGGGGCGAACATCCTACAGTTACACCACCAACTGCCCCAAGATATCAAGATCAATCAAAACAGAATTATTGTTGTGGTAGCAATTTTGACAGAATGAAAAATTAATGTACATATTACATATGAGCAGTACTTCTTATTTCACTTATAACATGTCATGGATCTGACTTCTTTAAAAGAACGTTGGAGAAATTTCATAATCCAAATATCAAAGTCAGTTTGTGGCCTTTGGATACTGACGCCCTACAGTAGGCATATAATATGTACTTAGTGTATATAAAAATTCTCATTGCTGCACAGAATTCCAAAACAAAATATGAAATTAAAGCTGAAGTCGGGGCAGCACAGTCTTCCTCAGCAGGTTCATGACCACACAGACTGGAGAGAGGAACAGGAGGATATCACATATACAGCACACGCCACATATTTATTCAGAAAATTAAAGAAATCATGAATTTGAATAACATCTTGATAATCTGATGCAGCTAATTACTGACTGTCCATAAACCAGCAGCCCTGTTTGGAGAGCTGGAAAAATGCATACCGTCTTAATTGAGTTTGATCAAATTCTGCATTCATTAAAAACAGGGAAGTAATTATCTAAATAATATAAGAAATACAAAAGTATATTACCAGCAATCTGTGAGAATAGTAAGGGTATAAACATTGAGGGTTCTCGCCTCTGTGCCATCACAGATTTGTCCCAAATTCTGGTTTTGCAGCTGCTTCGCCTTCTGTCATATTTTAGAGTTAAAGTCAGAATTAGTTAAGAATCAACACCAGAAAATAAGATTAAATTTAAAAATGAAACTGAAAGGTTAATTCTCACCATATCTCCGTCCTGCAAGAGTATTCCTTTCGAATTGTATAAGTTTATCCATAGAGTTGACTCTTTTCAGGGATGTGCCGCGTTGCGGCTCTAAAGGGCTGAGTTTCTTTCTCTTAATTAGGCTGAAAACGAAAACCATCCAACAAATGATGATCATCTCACCGGCAATATTTGGGTTATGTTAATGTACTTTACCTTACAAATACTGACCTGAGATTAGTACAAGTGTCCATTCTTAATTTAACCACCTCAGACATTGCTTTAGCTGTCATTGTTACATGTCTGGAACACAGCGAGATGTTCTGCTGTCAGATGGTTTGCTTCCAGAAAACCTGGGAAATAAGACGCATATTTCAAATATTTCAGACTGAGATCGTCTTCATATGGGAAGTGACTTTAGTACATGCATTACAACTGTGACAAGTTTGACCAGTGCAGGACGTCCTGAATACAACATAAAGTGTGTATAGCGAACTTCTACACACACACACACACAAACACACACTAGAATAAGCCTAAAAAAAAGGTATTGTCTTTTTCCTGTTTAAATTACTCGATTAATGGATGAAAAAAAATGACGGAATACTCGATTACAAAAAGAAGCAATAGTTGCGAGTGAGTGGGTGATTGTCATTGTGAACATTCTAACTTTTTTATCTGAGAATTCTGACTTAAAAACTTGAAATTCTGAGATAAAAGTCAAGAGTTCCAAAATATCACATCAGAATTCTGGAATAAATGTGTTTTCAGCGGGGGAGCAGAAATGGCCTTTCATAAACTTAAGTCAAATAATAGATGTAACAACTCACCACAATGGACAAGCGCCTCAGAAACAGGGGAAAGATCAAGAAATCCAGAAGGAATAAGGACAGAGCCAAACCAGCACAGATTATGTTAAAACAGTGGATACCCGAGGAAAGTCTTGCAAAGAGCCACAAAGAAAAGCTATCCACTAAGTGACAGGAAGGCAAGATGGTACAATGAAAGGAAGAGTGCATTGGGAACTATTTTATAGAGCAGGTTGTCGTTTGTGGGAGTGACAACAAACTGACATGACCGGTTAGATTGGTTGAAACATCTTAAGAATGTTTCAACAGGGTAATTTTAGAACACAAGTGACATTGACATCATTTCAGCTCAAATCTAAGCAAGTACATCACAGTATTTGACAAAGTAATAGAGTACTTAAGTTAAAAAGTGCTTGAATATTACTTGAATAAAATTATATCTGATATGAGCAGTACTTAAGTATTAGGTATTAAAACAAGAAGAAAATGTTGCAAAACTGGGTGAAGGAACACGTTAGAGAGGCAGAGTCTCTCAGAGGTAAAGAGGGACAGAGGTTCAACAATCTGCAAGAATTTGTGTCTACAACAGGGGTGGGCAAAGTAGCTAACTTCATTACTTAAGTGAAAGTGTAGATACCACTAGTCCAAATCATTGCTCCAATACAAATTGAAAGTCAGATTTTTACTTAAGTTAAAGTACTAAAAGTCTTTGTTTTAAAAATATAAGTATTAAAAGTGCATCTTCTTTCCTGCCCATTGTTCTACGCATTGCTGCTAGCACTTATAATACCTAATGCCTCTGACCAGCCCAGAAGCTGTAGAGATATAGAACTGGTAGGAATGTTACAAAATGAAACACAACCTGAACTGAGAAAGAAAACCAGTCATTAGTTTATTTTATAAATTAATTGTAAGACTACACACCACCACAAAACAGCAAGGTAGTGTTCTGACGCAGCTCTGGCAGTGTGTGCTCACATCTGTATAATCAGGAGGACAGTGCAATAGTTACATGAAATGTAGCCTGTTCACATAAAATCAAGATTCCATCCTGCTTAAAACCCAGCTCTACACCTCTAGCTTCATGACTTTCCAACAGTAACAATGTTTTAATCAAGACAGAAAACAGCAGAACTGTCTGAACTTGGTTTTATAGTTCCAGTCTACAGGCGTGACGTAACCCTACTGATTACTGACAGACTGTTACCTGCCGAACAACCAATCATGTTTTTTAGAAAGGAGAAAATAACATCCACTTTATCCACAGATTTTTAAGTAACGAGTAGCAAGAACCTTGATACAAATGTGAGTGAAGTAAAAGAAAGTGCAGTATTTGTGAAGTACAGATACTCAAAAACTCTACTCAAGTACAGTAGTCAAATAAATTTACTTAGTTACTGTCTGCCTCTGGTCTACAAAATGTGTAACAATTTCAGAATAACCTCCCTCAATCTAAAATTACAAAGACTTTGAATATCCCACCATCTACAGAGACATAATATACGACAAAAAGGTCACGGTTCCCCATGATCTTCAAGCCCCTCAGGAGACACTGCATTAAAACAGGTCTCAGTTAGGTGTGGCTCACTGCATGTGCTCAGGAAGGCTTCAGGAAATCACTGTCTGTGATCACTGTTCGCCATGCCTTCCATAAATGCAGGTTATAGCTCTATCAAGCAAAGAGAAAGTAACATGTGAACACAGAAGCGCTGTCTTCTCTGGGCCAAAGCTCATTTTAAATGGAGTGAGGCAAAGTGGAAAACAGTTTTATGGTCAGACGAATTGAAATGTAGACATCAGTGCCTAGCTCTTACTCCTGCATCTCTGATTGTATGGGAGTGCACTGGTGCCTGATGAAGTGTCAGCGTGTATATCTGCTTATGTGTCATCAATGTATGATCCCATCAAACAACGTCTTTTTCAAAGGCCTTGCAAGACAAGGCTAAACTGCGAACTTCATCTGTTCAACAGCATGGCTTCGTATTAGAGAGTTCAGGTGTTGAACTGGCCATATTTGGCACATCATGAATAAAAAATATGACCCAAGTAGATGCACGACTGTTGAGCACCTAGAATCCTATATCAGACAAGACTGGGACGATATTCCTCTTCCATGAGTCCAGGAATTCCTCAGTTCCCAGACAGTTTATGGACTGTTGTTAAAAATAGAGAATGCTACACAGTAATGCGTGAATATATATTGTAGACATGATATAATTTATATATTCAAATATATTTACAGACACCTACCAAATAAGCAAGTTTGTAGCCTGGTAACCCTGAAGTACTGCTTGTGACCTTTCCCTGCCCTAGTAAAGTCACAAGCCAACTGTTGGTCAAGACTTTAAGACTTTACACATTGCAAAGATTTTTTTCTGCAGATCATTGCACTGAGCTATGCAGATCAACCAGACCAACCAGTTCTGTGATTTAGAAAATGCTCATGTGTTTTTTTGCCACAATGATTTAGTCCTGTATTAAGTTCTATAATGTCGTGGCGAATACTAAGGTGGTATTGTTTACAGATTGTCATGTGGCTGGTTTAGTGTGTTCATGGTAAAACTTTTCATTTCAGCTCAAATCTAAACAAGTACATCACAGCATTTAACAAAGTACTAGAATACTGAACATAAAGTGCTTGAAAACTAGCAGATAAAAGTATATCTGATATGAGCAGTATAAGTATGAACTCATATTTAAGCCAAAGCTTCTTTACAATGTAAATGACCCAAGTAAAAGATAAATATCCCATATTAAAATTCTATAAAAATACAAAGTTATTATAAACACCACCTAAGTATTGAAAACTATAAAAGTAGTACTGAAGTATAAAAAAGTATTGTGGTGTTCAGTAAATGTGATAGACTTGGTAATGTCTAAAATTGCTTTTATTTGCTCTTATTCTAACTCTAGTGCTAATTCTCCAATTTCTGTAATTCCACAATTGATGAGGAGATGGCTCTGGGACACGAAGCACCATTATTTATATTGTGCAGAGCAATTTTTTGTGACCACTGTTGTGGACAGATCAGCTGATGTTTGTTTTTCACTATATTTCTCAAACAACATAACATCTGTGGGCAGACTTTCTTCCTTATTGACTCAAACACACTCATCTACACCCATCTAAACCACCCCCCCTTTCAGCATGCAGTGCTGAAAGAAATAGATAAAGGATAGGACAGGAAGTGAAAATCTCCTTGGGCAGCTGCTGCATCTGTAGTGTAGAATAACGTCGCACCAACTTCCGAATCTTGAAAAAAACAAAAAGAAAAAAGAGAAAGAAAGAAAAAAAAAAGGAGAAAGGGATAGAGAGAGAAAAAAAAAGATAATCTGGCACATACCTGCTGACAAAGAAAACAACGAAGACACAACAGCAGAGAATTACGCCAACAACCAACATCTGTATGAATCATAGTAAATACTAAATGTTAAGTGTTATTGAGCAGCACACATAACTATTATTACAAAATATATTTTGAAGCAACAGCAGATCAAGACAGTGTGCATCTGTGAGCACCTGTTTTTACACCAATGTGGATGCTTGTGTGCACACCTGTGTGCACACCTGTGTGTGTGGCACTTGTGTTCATAAGGTTCCTCCATGTAAATGTTTAATAGTGTGTGGGGAGTGCAAGCCCGTCCATAAGGCATGAAGCAGACAAGGGAGGGGCCCAGGCTAGACATCCTGCAGAGGCCCCCAGGGCATGCAGGAGTCCCAGGAGAACCACCCCGTAAAAAGTGACATCTGCGGTTCCCACAGAAAAAAAGGCAAAGAGAGAGCGAAGAGGGTCATCCAGCAGCCACAGTGCACTGAGAGCGCCCCAGGGGGCCGCAGCCTGGGCACTGCAGGCTCCGCCCGTGATTCGGCACCAGGGCAGTCCGGTCCCTGGGCGGAGATCAAGGGCCCCCCACTGGCAGGGGCCCAGCAAGCCAGGAGGGCCAGACCCCGCCAGCGACCGCCCGAGTGAGCCAACAACCAGCCTGAGCGAACCACCAATGCACCCGAGGCCAGGGCACCCTCCACCGGCAGGGTGGGGTGGCAAGCTGAGACTATGGAGGGAAATGTTGAATGAGGTGGAGTCTAAGGCCTGACCCCTGACACATGGACATAGACAAACAGGGGCACATGTATGCAAGCATATGTTCCCCCCCTCATGGACACAAACAAATATTCATACACTCGCCCCACATGTAGACACACAAAATGGACCACGGTACCCCACACTCACACACTCCCCATATACTCTATACTCCTAGATCCGGACACCGCCGCCCCCAGAGGGGCAATTGGCGCCAGACCCTGGAGCTGAACCCCTTTCACTCTGGCGTGGGAGACAGGAAGGCCACCCCAGTCTCCGCCCAGTGGCAGAGGACCATCAGCCAGACCCTGGCCGGACGACAGCTCATCTCCACAGCCCCCAGCCCGGACAGCGAACAGAGAACAGGGGTGTGAGAACACCCCGTGCCTCACCCCACCCGCTCAAATGTAGTGTTGGTGTGTGTTGCTCTACAGTGCAGACCCCACACCAGAGGAACAACTACCCCCAACATAAGACAATGGACACCCAGGTTAAGCCCGTCATCTGCCTCATTTGGATCCCCCCTGCAGAGTGGATACCGACAGATGGTATCAACATCCCCACCGGCTAAAGAGGCCCCCGGATCCACCGATGCATCGAAGGCCCCCGCACCAGGCTGGGCCCCGGAGCACGCACCTACCCACACTCCCGGCGGCACACCAACCAGGACCCATGTGCTTCTCCATCCAGCATACAGGATCTTATGTCACGTTTATCCTTCAAGAATGGAGCAAAACAGAAGAGTGTGTAGAAAAGTAGCTACTTTGTTCTTAAAAAAGCTGACAGGCCATACTTTGAAAGTTGTAATTTTTGGTAAATTTGCTGTATATTATGTTTCTTCTTGTGATCATATTTTTATGTTGGTACAAATAAATGTTTAATAAAACTGGTTAATATACAACAGCTGACTAATCAGGAAATGTAATCACTGAAACAGTTAAAAGTTTTGCAAATGTCAAAGCAGGTGGTACTTATTCATGCTAGACACTGCATATTCAAGAACAGAAAAGGGGACGATGGCCAAAACGAAACTAAAAGTTAGAATACGGTAAACTACCCTAGAACACTGTCATTCTGTCATTCTCAAGGAAACATGTTGAACAGGAACATCAGGTAAGGAAAGGGACAAAGGTAGGATGATAAATAAGCTGAACTAAACAAGATGTTTAGTTTTTAAACAGTGGATACCCGAGGAAAGTCTTGCAAGAGCCTGAAAAGCTATCCACTAAGTGACAGGAAGGCAAGATGGTACAATGAAAGGAAGAGTGCATTGGGAACTATTTTATAGAGCAGGTTGTCGTTTGTGGGAGTGACAACAAACTGACATGACCGGTTAGATGTAATTCAAATGTCTGAATGAAAACATCTTAAGAAAGTTTCAACAGGGTAATTTTAGAACACAAGTGACATTGACTTATCATTTCAGCTCAAATCTAAACAAGTACATCACAGTATTTGACAAAGTAATAGAGTACTTAAGTTAAAAAGTGCTTGAATATTACTTGAATAAAATTATATCTGAAATAGAGCAGTACTTAAGTATTAAGTATTAAATATAAAGAAAGAAAATGTTGCAAACTGGGTGAAAGAACACGTTAGAGAGGCGAGTCTCAGAGGTAAGAGGGACAGAGGTTCAACAATCTCCAAAATTTGTGTCTACAACAGGAATTGAGCAAAGTAGCTAACTTCATTGCCAGAGTGAGAAAGTATAGATACCACTAGTCAAATGTTACTCCAATACAAGTGAAAGTCATACAGTCAGATTTTTACTTAAGTTAAAGTTACTTGTTTTAAAAATACTTAAGTATTAAAAGTGCATCTTCTTTCACCGCATTGTTGCATTGCCCTTACAACACTTATAATACCTAATACCTCTGACAAGCAGCAGAAGCTGTGTAGAAGATATGGAACTGGTAGAATGTTGCAAGATAAAACACAACCTGAACTGAGAAAGAAAAGCAGTCATTAGTTTATTTTATTAATTAATTGTAAGACTACACCCCCACAAAACAGCAAGGTAGTGTTCTGACACAGCTCTGGCAGTGTGTGCTCACATCTGTATATGTTAATCAGAGGACAGTGCAATAATAGTTGTAAATGTAGCCTGTTCACAACATAAAATCAAGATTCATATTTTAAAACCCAGCTCTACACCTCTAGCTAGAAGCTTTCCAAGCAATGTAATGTTTTAATCAAGAAATGAAAACAGCAGAACTGTCTGAACTTGGTTTTATAGTTCGTCTCTACAGGTGTGACGTAACCCTACTGATTACTGACAGACTGTCACCTGCGAACAATAATCATGTTTTAGAAAGAGGAGAAATAACATCACTTTATCCACCGTTTTAAATAGCAGTAAAGAGAACCTTGATACCAATACAGTGAAGTAAAAAGTACAGTATTTGTGAAATTACAGATATAAAAAACTCTACTCAAGTACAGTAGTCAAATAAATTTACTTAGTTACTGTCTGCCTCTGGTCTACAAAATGTGTAACAATTTCAGAATAACCTCCCTCAATCTAAAATTACAAAGACTTTGAATATCCCACCATCTACAGAACATAATATCGACAAAAAGAGGTCCACGGTTCCCCATGATCTTCCAAGCCCTCAGGAAACCACTTTCCATTAAAAACCAAGGTCTGATTAGGTCATGAAACTCACTGCATGTGCTCAGGAAGACTTCAGGAAATCACTGTCTGTGATCACTGTTTGCCATGCCTTCCACAAATGGGGTTATAGCTCTATCAAGCAAAAGTAACATGTGAACACAGAAGCGCACAATGTTCTCTCTGGGCCCAAAGCTCATTTTAAATGGGTGAGCAAGTGGAAAAACAGTTTTTATGGTCAGGCCAATTGAAATGTGAACATCAGTGCCTAGCTCTTATATATCTACAGTTGTATGGGAGTGCACTGGTGCCTGATGGTGTCAAGCGTGTATATCTGCATATGTGTCATCAATGTATGATCCCATCCAAACAACGTCTTTTTCAAAGAAGGCCTTGCAAGACAAGGCTAAACTGCAGACTTCATCTATTTCAACAGCATGGCTTCGTAGTAGAAGAGTTAGGTGCTGAACTAGCCATATTGGCATCATGAATAAAAAAATATGACCCAAGTAGATGCACGACTGTTGAGCACCTAGAATCCTATATCAGACAAGACTGGGACGATATTCCTGTCCCATGAGTCCAGGAACTCCTAAGATCCCAGACGTTTATGGACTGTTGTTAAAAATAGAGAAGATGCTACACAGTAGTAAACGTGGACCTGTCCCAACTTTTTTGAGACACGTTGCTGCCATCAAATTCAAAATGACATTCTTTTCTCAGTTTAAACATTTTCTATGTTCTGTGTTGTAGCCAGATAAATGTAAGTCAATGAGATTTGCAAAACATTGCATTCTGGTTTTATTTAGTGCTTACGCTAAATCTATTTATTATATATTGTAGACATGATATAATTTATATATTCAAATATATTTACAGACACCTACCAAATAAGCAAGTTTTGGCAACCCTGGTAACCTGAAATTACTGTATGACCTTTCCCTGCCTAAATGAAGTCACAAGCCAACTGTTGGTCAAGACTTTAAGACTTTACACATTGCAAAGATTTTTTTCTGCAGATCATTGCACTGAGCTATGCAGATCAACCAGACCAACCAGTTCTGTGATTTAAGAAATGCTCATGTGTTTTTTTGCCATAATGATTTAGTCCTGTATTAAGTTCTATAATGTCAGTGACTAGACCTTTTAAAGGTGAGTATTGTTTTACAGATTGTCATGTGGCTGGTTTAGTGTGTTCATGGTAAAACTTTTCATTTCAGCTCAAATCTAAACAAGTACATCACAGCATTTAACAAAGTACTAGAATACTGAACATAAAAAGTGCTTGAAAACTACTTGAATAAAAGTATATCTGATATGAGCAGTACTTAAGTATGAACTCATATTTAAGCCAAAGCTTCTTTACAATGTAAATATTAAGTAAAAGATAAATATCATATTAAAATTCTATAAAATACAAAATTTGTTATAAACACCACCTAAGTATTGAAAACTATAAAAGTAGTACTGAAGTATAAAAAAGTATTGTGGTGTTCAGTAAATGTAAATGAACTTGAGTAATGTCTAATTGCTTTTTATTTGCTCTTATTCTAACTCTAGTGCTAATTCTCCAATTTCTGTAATTCTGATTGATGAGGAGATGGCTCTGGGACACGAAGCACCATTATTTATATTGTGCAGAGCAATTTTTTGTGACCACTGTTGTGGACAGATCAGCTGATGTTTGTTTTTCACTATATTTCTCAAACAACATAACATCTGAGCCCGAACTTTTCTTCCTTATTGAGCTCAAACACACTCGCTCTGCACCCATCTAAATTACGCTTTCAGCATGCAGTGCTGAAAGAAATATAAAGGATAGGACAGAGTGAAAATCTCGGCGGGCTGCTTAATCAACAGCAGTGTGAAGACCAACGTCGCGCACCAACTTCCGAATCTTGAAAAAACAAAAAAAGAGAAAAGAAGAAAGAAAAAAGGAGAAAAGAGGATGAAGAGAAAGATAATCTGCTTCCGCACCCTGCTGACAAAAAGAAAACAACAGAAGACACAACAGCAGAGAAATTGCAGCAACAACCAACATCTGTATGAATCATAGTAAATACTAAATGTTAAGTGTTATTGAAACCTTTACATAACTATTATTACAAAATATATTTTGAAGCAACAGCAGATCAAGACAGTGTGCATCTGTGAGCACCTGTTTTTACACCAATGTGGATGCTTGTGTGCACACCTGTGTACACACCTGTGTGTGTGTGCTTGTGTTCATAAGGTTCCTCCATGTAAATGTTTAATAGTGTGTGGGGGAGCCTGGCCCGTCCGCAAGGCATGAAGCAGACAGAGGAGAGACCCAGGCCCCAGACATCCACTGCAGAAATTTGGGGCACAGGAGTCCCAGGAGAACCACCGTAGTGACATCTGCGGTTCCCACCCAGAAAAAGGCAAAGGAGAGCCCGAAGGGGGGTCATCCAGCAGCCACAGTGCAGAGCATGAGGGGCCGCAGCTACAGGCCTGCAGGCTCCGCCCGTGATCGGCCACCAGGAGCGATCCGGTCCCTGGGCCGGAGATCAGGGGCCCCACCCCCAGCGGGGGCCAGCAAAGCCAGGAGGGCAGACCCGCCAAGCGACGCCCGAAAGTGGTAACAGCCAGCCCAAGCGAGAACCACCAGTGCACCCGGGCCAGGGCACCTCCACCCGGCAGAATTGGGGTGGCAGGCGGGGGGCATGGAAATGTTGAATGGGAGGTGGAGTCTAGGCCTGACCTGACACATGGACCTCAGGTCAAGGGCACATGTATGCAGCATATTCCCCCCCTCATGAACCTAAACAAATGTTACACACTGCGCCCCACATGCTAGACACACAAAATGGACCACAGTGCCACACTCACACTCCCCATATATACTCTATGCTCTAGATCCGGCGGACACACGCCCCCCAGAGGGCAATTGGCATGAACCCTGGAGCTGAACCCCTTTCACTCAGCGTGAGCAGGAGGAGCCACCCCAGTCTCACAGTGGCAGGACCATCAGCCAGACCTGACCCGGACAGCCAGCTCACTCCGGCCCCAGCCCGGACAGCAGACAGAACAGGGGTGTGGTACCCGATGCCTCACCCACCCGCTCCAAATGCTAGTGTTGGTGTGTGTTGCTCTACAGGTACAGACCCACCAGAAGGAAAAACTACCCCCAACATAGACAATGGACACCCAGGTTCAGCCGTGTCTGCCTCATTTGGATCCCCCCTGCAGAGTGGATACCGACAGATGGTATCAACATCCCCACCGGCTAAAGAGGCCCCCGGATCCACCGATGCATGAAAGGCCCCGCGCCTGGGAATCATTTGTGTGCGCCTACCCACACTCCGTGGCACACCAACCAGGACCATGTATTTCTCCATCCAGCATACAGGATCTTATGTCACGTTTATCCTTCAAGAATGGAGCAAAACAGAAGAGTGTGTAGAAGAGTAGCTGCTGTTCTTAAAGGCGACGGAGGCCATACTTTGAAAGTTGTAATTTTAGTAGAATTTGCTGTATATTATGTTTCTTCTTGTGATCATATTTTTATGTTGAATTTTTAAATAAATGTTTAATAAAACTGGTTAATATACAGCTAATCAGATTGTAATCACTGAGAAACGGTTAAAAGTTTTGCAAATGTCAAAGCAGGTGGTACTTATTCATGCTAGACACTGCATATTCAAGAACAGAAAAGGGGACGATGAAACGAAACTAAAAGTTAGAATACGGTAAACTACCCTAGAACACTGTCATTCTGTCATTCTCAAGGAAACATGTTGAACAGGAACATCAGGTAAGGAAAGGGACAAAGGTAGGATGATAAATAAGCTGAACTAAACAAGATGTTTAGTTTTTAAACAGTGGATACCGAGAAAATCTTGCAAAAACCTGAAAAAGCTATCCACTAAGTGACAGGAAAGAGCAGAGATGGTACAATGAAAGGAAGAGTGCATTGGGAACTATTTTATAAAACGGGTTAATGGATTTGTGGAGTGACAACAAACTGACATGACAGGTTAGATGTAATTCAAATGTCTGAGATAGAAACATCTTAAGAAAGTTTCAACAGGAGTCAATTTTAGAACACAAGTGACATTGACTTATCATTTCAGCTCAAATCTAAACAAGTACATCACAGTATTGATAAAGTAATAAATTACTTAAGTTAAAAAATTGCTTGAATATTACTTGAATAAAAATTATATCTGAAATGAGCAGTGCCAAAATAATGAAATATTAAAACAAGAAGAAAATGTTGCAAAAACTGGGTGAAGGAACACGTTAGAGAGGCAGAGTCTCTCAGAGGTAAAGAGGGACAGAGGTTCAACAATCTGCAAGAATTTGTGTCTACAACAGGGGTGGGCAAAGTAACTTCTTCATTACTTAGAGTGAAAGTATAGATACCACCCCTAGTCAAATGTTACTCCAATACAAGTGAAAAGTCATACCAGTCCGTTTTACTTAAGTTAAAGTGCTAAGTACTTGTTTTAAATACTTAAGTATTAAAAGTACATCTTCTTTCACTACATTGTTGCATTACTGCCACAACACTTATAATACCTAATGCCTCTGACCAGCTTGTAGAAGCTGTAGAATATGGAACTGGTAGAATGTTACAAAATGAAACACAACCTGAACTGAGAAAGAAAAGCAGTCATTAGTTTATTTTATTAATTAATTGTAGGACTACACACCCCCACAAAACAGCAAGGTAGTGTTCTGACGCAGCTCTGGCAGTGTGTGCTCACATCTGTATATGTTAATCAGGAGGACAGTGCAATAGTTGTAAATGTAGCCTGTTCACAACATAAAATCAAGCATTCCATCCTGCTTAAAACCCAGCTCTACACCTCTAGCTTCATGACTTTCCAACAGTAACAATGTTTTAATCAAGACGAAAACATGGCAGAACTGTCTGAACTTGGTTTTATAGTTCCAGTCTACAGGCGTGACGTAACCCTACTGATTACTGACAGACTATCACCTGCCGAACAACCAATCATGTTTTAGAAAAGGAGAAATAACATCCACTTTATCCACAGATTTTTAAGTAACGAGTAACGAGAACCTTGATACAAATGTAGTGAAGTAAAAAGTACAGTATTTGTGAAGTACAGATACTCAAAAACTCTACTCAAGTACAGTAGTCAAATAAATTTACTTAGTTACTGTCTGCCTCTGGTCTACAAAATGTGTAACAATTTCAAGAATAACCTCCTCAATCTAAAATTACAAAAGACTTTGAATATCCCACCATCTACAGAACATAATATCGACAAAAAAAGGTCACGGTTCCCATGATCTTCAAGCCCTCAGGAGACACTGCATTAAAAACAGGTCTGATTAGGTCATGAAACTCACTGCATGTGCTCAGGAAGGCTTCAGGAAATCACTGTCTGTGATCACTGTGCATGCATGCCTTCCTAAATGCAGGTTATAGCTCTATCAAGCAAGAAAAGTAACATGTGAACACAAGCTGTCTTCTCTGGGCCAAACTCATTTTAAATGGAGTGGTGAAGTGGAAAACAGTTTTATGGTCAGACAGATTGAAATAGAAATGGTGCCTAGCTCTTACTCCTGCATCTCTGTTCGTATGGGGGTGCACTGGTGCCTGATGAATTGTCAGCGTGTATATCTGCTTATGTGTCATCAATGTATGATCCCATCCAAACAACGTCTTTTTCAAAGAAGGCCTTGCAAGACAAGGCTAAACTGCAGACTTCATCTATTTCAACAGCATGGCTTCGTAGTAGAAGAGTTCAGGTGTTGAACTGGCCATGTTAGCACATCATGAATAAAAGAAATATGAAGTAGATGCACATTTGTTGAGCACCTAGAATCCTATATCAGACAAGACTGGGACGATATTCCTGTCCCATGAGTCCAGGAACTCCTCAGGTCCCAGACGTTTACAGACTGTTGTTAAAAATAGAGACGGTGCTACACAGTAGTAAACATGGACCTGTCCCAACTTTTTTGAGACATGTTGCTGTCATCAAATTCGAAATGACCATATTCTTTTCTTTTCTCAGTTTAAACATTTTCTATGTTCTATTGTGAATAAGGTCAATGAGATTTGCAAAACATTGCATTCCAGTTTTATTTAGTGCTTACACAACTATTTCTTGTATATTGTAGGCATGATATAAGCAGCAGAATGGTGATGATTTCTGTACCAACCTTTGTACCACATCTGAACAACACAAATGATGATCTTAATCGTCTTAAAAAGGCAATAAATCACCCAAATGAACTCTTGACAAGGCAGACTTAACTGCAAGCCATATCCGATTGAATTTGCCGGTAGTGTATATAACTGTCATTGCGTGTGTGGAAACTTGTCAAGTTAACGTTACAAATTGCACTGAGCTATGCAGATCAACCAGCTCAACCAGCTCTGCAATTTTTACAGTACCTATTGGGTGAAAATTGTCTAAGTGTTTTTGCTTACAATGATTTAGTCCTCATATAAATTGACATCAGTTGTAAATATTAAGTTCTATAATGTCAGTGACTAGACGCACGGAAGGTGGTATTGTTTTTACAGATTGTCGTAATGGCTGGTTTTAGTATGTTCATGGTAAAATATAAACTTTTTCATTCCGCTCAAATCTAAACATCACAGCATTTAACAAAGTAATAGAGTACTTAACATAAAAAGTGCTTGAATACTACTTAAATAAAAGTATATATCTGATATGGGCAGTACTTAGAAATGTGAACTCATATTTAAGCCAAAAGCTAATATGCTACAATGTGGGCTAAATGACCCAAGTAAAAGATAAATATCCGATATTAAATTTTATAAAAAATACAAAAGTTTTTATAAAACTTTTTTATAAAAAATTTTTACAAAAGTAAACACAAAACAATGGTGTTGTCCTTTTTCTGTTTTTAAAAAAAGATTTTATCAATTACTCGATTAACCAATTTAAAAATTGATAGAATAGTCAATTACAAAAAGAATCAATAGTTGCATCTCTATTTACGAGTAGTGTGGTGATTGTCATTGTAGATATTTCTGCTTTTGTTATCTCCAAATTCTGAATTAAAAGTTGAAATTCTGAAGATAAAAGTCAGGAGTTCCCAGATAAAATGTCAGAATTACGGAATAAATAATGTTTTTAGCGGGGGAGCGGAAATGGTCTTTCATAAACTTAAGTCAAATAATAGATGCAACAGCTCACCAAAATGGACGAGCGCCTCAGAAACAGGGGAAAGATCCAGAAATCCAGGTGGAATAAGGACAGAGCCAAACCAGCACAGATTATGTTAAAACAGTGGATACTGAGAGGAAAGTCTTGCAAGAGCCAAAAAGCTATCACTTAGTGACAGGAGGTGGGGAGCATGTAAAATGAAAGAAAAATTGCATTAGGAAAGCATTTTATAGGGTATCGCTGTGGGAGTGACAACAAACTGACATGACGGTATAGGTAATTTCCAGTGTCTGGCTAAGCATACCATAATGTTTCAACAGGGTCATTTTAGAACACAAATGACATTGACATATCTTTCAGCTCAAATCTAAACAAGTACATCACAGTATTTGACAAAGTAATAGAGTACTTCAGTTAAAAAGTGCTTGAATTATATCTGATATGAGCAGTACTTAAGTATTAAAGATGTTAGGAGAGTATTGAAGTAAACATACCAACATATCTGATATAAACTCATATTTAAGCCAAACTTCCTTACAACGAAAATGAGCCAAGATAAATATCCCATATTAAAATTCTACAAACACTACATAAGTGTTGATCTTCAAAGTTGATTTAGCGTTGATCTTTCTCGTTGAAAAGGCCATCTATCCAACATTGAAAAATCAACCATTTGTGATAAGGATTGAACGTTGTTTCAACACTTGTTTGGCAACTTCTTTATCCATTGATTTAATGTTGAATTAGTGTATGCTGAATCAATATTGGTTTAAGTGAATTAATGTTGAAATTATGTTATATCCAGCAGGGCTTTCTGAAGCTTAATAAAAAAAATAACATTTACAAATATTCAAATTGAAAACAATTTATTATTCATAACACATTATTATTCACATATACACATGCCCTCCAAAAGTTTGGAAATGAGGTTTTTTGTAGGTTGTGCTATGTCATGTACAACCCCAAATCAGAAAAGTTTGGGATGGTATGTTAAATTAAAATCAAACTGAAAACAGTACTTTGTTAAATTATCTTTGACCTGTATTACATTGAAAACACCATAACAGCACATTAATGTGTTCATGAATTTTATTGTTTTTTCAAAATACACATATTCCAATTTGTTCTTGCAACACATTTCAATAAAAGTTGGAACAGTAAAGCATTTACCACTTCGTAATGTTGCCGTTCCTTTTCACAACACTTAAAAGACGTTTAGGGACTGAAGACACCAAGTGATGAAGCGTTTCAGGTGTAATTTGGTCCCATTCTTCCTGCAAACAAGTCTTAAGGTGGGCAACAGTACGGGGTCTTCGTTGTCGCATTTTGCGCTTCAAAATGCGCCACACATTCTCTATTGGAGACACGTCGGGACTGCAGGCAGGCCAGTCAAGTAGCCGTACCTTCTTCCTCCGCAGCCAGGACTTTGTAATGTGTGCAGAATGTGGTTTTGCGTTGTCTTGTTGAAATATGCATGGGCGTCCCTGGAAAAGATGTCTTCTTGAAGGCAGCACATTGTGCTCCAAAATCTCTATGTACTTTTCAGCATTAATGATGCCATCACAGAAGTGCAAGTTACCTTTGCCAAGGGCACTGACACAACCCCATACCATGACAGACCCTGGCTTTTGGACTTGTTGCTGGTAACAGTCTGGATGATCCTTTTCTTCTTTGGTCCGGCGCACACGGCGTCCATTTCTCCCAAAAAATACCTGAAATACTGATTCGTCTGACCACAGTACACGTTTCCACTGTGTGATGGTCCATCCCAGATGCCTCCGAGCCCAGAGAAGTCGACGGCGCTTCTGGACACTGTTGACGTAGGGCTTCCTTTTGGCACAGTACAGTTTTAACTGGCATTTGTGGATGTAACTAGGTATTGTGGTACCTGACTAAGGTTTGCCAAAGTAGTCCTGAGCCTGTGTGGTGACATCGCTTATAGATGAATGACGATTCTTGATGCAGTGCCGCCTGAGGGATCGGAGATCACGGTTGTTCAGCTTAGGCTTGCGTCCCCTTGTCCTTTACGCACTGAAATTCCTCCAGAGTTCCTTCATTCTTTTAATTATGTTGAAGGTGAAATATCCAAATCTCATCCTATTATTCTTTGAGGAACATTGTTTTTAAACATTTCAATAATTTTCTCACGTATTTGTTGGCAAACTGGCGATCCTCGGCCCATCTTTGCTCCTAAAGGACTAGACCTTTCTTGGATGCTGCTTTTGTACCAAATCATAATTACAATCACCTGTTGACATCACCTGTTTCAAATCACATCATTATTTAACCAATTTACCTCATTACTAGCCCTAAATTGCTCCTGGCCCAACCTTTTTTGGAATGTGTTGCAGGTCTGAATGACAGGAAAGGATGTATATTTACAAATGAAATGAAGTTGACCAGACAAAACATGAAATATTTTGTGTTCATATTGTCTGCAATGAAATACAAGTCAAAGTAAATTTAGAAATCACTACTTTCTTCTCCCAACTTTTTCTGATTTGGGTTTGTAATTTTAAATAGGCCATATAACATATATTATCTAATAACTTGTAATACAACCTTCATTAAGAAGTAAAGTAAGATGTGAGAAAAGCAGTAACATAAAGTGAAGTGATTATAAAACAAGGTGGCACAGTAACAAACAAGTCTGATTGTGTTAGATGTCATTCTGACCTAAACCAAGAAAACATGTTTAACAGGAAAATCTGAACTCAAATAACCTCAGGCAGATTTTACACACAGAAAAAACCATCTCCAATTCGGTCAAAGGCTCATATGTGTGTACGGCCAAGAGTTAATTCCACATCAAAATTTGTTTGCTGAAGATTTGCATTTGTAGCATGTATCCGTTTGTTGTCAATCCCTTTAACATCTCAATAATTAGCTTTTAGTCTGTGATGTGGAGTTGAAAAATGAAAAGCTTTCGATTAAAGGTGTAGACAAGATGTTCTGGGGTAGTGGTGGACTAACAGCTTTGCAGCTCCATTCTTTCAGTACCAGTTTTGGACAACATTTTCACAATCTTACAATCTAAGTCAAGGTGTTCAGACAGTTTTGTAACTCCATTCTTTCAATACCAGTTTTGCAGAATTTTGTTTTGCCACAATGTTTTAGGCCTCATATAAATTGACATCAGTTGTAAATATTAAGTTCTATAATGTCAGTGACTGGACCTTTTAAAGGTGAGTATTGTTTTACGGCTGGATTGTCATGTGGCTGGTCCAGTGTGTTCATAGCAAAAAATATAAACTTTTCATTTCCCCTCAAATCTAAACAAGTACATCACAGCATTTATATTTATATATAAACTGCTGAATATTTGGGTAAAAGTAAAAGTTGTACTAAAGTAAAAAAAAGTATTGTGGTGTTCAGTAAATGTTAGTCATTATAATAAAGAACTCGAGTAACGTCTAAAAGCACCATTATTTCTGTTGTGCAGAGCTATTTATTGTGACTGGTGTTGTGGACATCTCAGCTGACTTACTTCCTTATAGACTCACACACATAGTGAAACTTTCAACACCGTGTTGAGAGATAAGGAACTGAACTGAACACAACTACAGATCATGATAACCAGGCCAAGCATGATTGAGTACACACCTTTTAAAACGTAAACTTGTCTTTCAAGAATGGAGCAAAATAGAAGAGTGTCTAGAAGAGTAGCTGCTGTTCTTAAAGGCGACGGAGACCATACTTAGAGTTTTGTGTGTATATAGTTTTAGTGGAATTTGCTGTATATTATGTTTCTTATTATGATCATAATCCTATGTTGGTACAAATAAATGTTTAATAAAACTGGTTAATATACAGCTAATCAGATTGTAATCACTGAGAAAGGGTTAAAAGTTTATACATGTCAAAGCAGGTGGTGTCACGTAGGGTTCTTTCAGCAGAGTTCACAGTGACACAGAAAAGTCAACAAAAACAGGCACGAGGGCCACAACCAAAACAAAGACGTCGTCCTTTGAAAACCCAACGAGCAGCATGCCAACACAGAGAGCATATTGTGAGGTGGACCAACAAGAAATACTGGGAAAACTGAGCTTAAATCCACAAGCTTAAACACACAAACGAGGGGCTGGACCAATGAAACAAAGGGGAACCAATCCAAAAGCAATCAGAAATTAATCAGAGAAAACCAATGAAGGGACAACCAATGAGAAAGAGGGGGCTGGACTAGAACAAACAAGAACAGGTGAACACACTAATGAACAGTGATCTACCAATGAGAGACAAATCAAAGGTGGGACTTAGACCTTGATTGACGGGAGACTCAAGACGACAGAAAACACACAATGGCAGCCTCTGGTGGCCGCTTAGCTACAGTCCAGCTAAGTCATGACAGGTGGTACTTATTTATGCTGGGCACTGTATATTCAGGAACAGAAAAGGGCACCATGGCCAAAACGAGACTAAAAGTTAGAACGCGGTAAATGTGTTTTAACAGCTGTCATTCTGTCCTTCTCAAGGAAACATGTTGAACAGGAACATCGGGTAAGGAAAGGGACAAAGGCAGGATGATAAATAAGCTGAACTAAACAAGGTGCATGATCAATCAGAAAGAGCAAACCAATCAGCAAACGGAACTAAACTGAAAACAAGTGAAACAGCGACCTCTGTGAGAAAGAAGGAGGAAGAACCGAGCAAATAGTCAAATACACAAACAAAAATCACAACCCTGGAGGCTGACCAACACAAACGTCGTGACACTCTCTAACATCACTCTGACCTTTAACCCCCCGAACCACTTTATCTGTTCTTTATTACTTTATTTCTCGTTTTTATCTGCTTATTCAAGGGTTAGGTGTTTAACTGCTGCCACATTGTCACAGATTCAAAGTTAACAAAAAGTAGCTCTTAAGATGAAAAAATCGTTTAGAAACAGTGTTTTTGTACAGTGTGGAAAGGGACAATGTGGTAAACAAGGTTAATTTTTTTTTTTTTTTTTTAAGTGAAAACTTGTAAAGTGCAAAAAATAGATTAAAAAAAAATATATATGTATTATATACATATATTGCTCTAAAGCTTCACACATGATCATTGAGACTTACAAAAAGCACCATAAACCTTTTATATTTAAGCACTTACATTCTTAATGTATAAAAAATAAATTATTCCAGCCTGTATATTAAATATTCCTATATATATTACAGGTAAACTCTAAAACGTTAATGTATCAGTTTCTTCAAGCTGCTCTGTACATCTTCTTTCCTTCTTTTCTCTCCAGGTCAGATGTCTGAAGCCCAGATTCTAAAAAGATGTAATATGCACTTTACTTATTAATATAAATATAAAATACAGTTGCACATTCATCAGAATTAGTAATAATTAGTAACAAATAATGATATTTATTTAAAATTATACTAAATTGGTATTTCAATGAATTATTGAATTAATGAATTTAATTAATTAGTAATAAATAATTCTGTATTTAAATGATTTATTTAGAGATTTGGCAATAGTAATTATTATTTTATTGATTATTTCCTTATAATTATACAACATTGACATTGCAAAGATGTCACAATTATTAATCATATTTATTTCTCAATTAAATAATTCAATATAAATGATAGTTATTAGGTTTAATGATTTATTTATTCCTAATTACGCTGAATTGCCATTGCAAGAGCACTGTCTTATTATCTGGGTGCCTCTTTCACAGCATTTGTTTTTATAGATTACCGCTGTAAGTTTTATTGAATGTTATTATCATCTATAAAATCATTAAAAACAAAAGGATATACACATTTCAAATTTTCACTCACGTAAGTTTCTTCAGTGTACAGAGCGGGTTCTGCTGCCGGGCTGAGAGCTCTTGCATGGCGTGGCCTCCCAGTTGGTTTTTGCTCAGGTCCAGTTCTCTCAGCAGCGATGAAGCATTCGAGTTCAGCGCTGAAGCCAAAGCAGCACAACCTTCCTCTCTGATACTGCAGTTATGTAGACTACAGAAGGAAAAAGACTGATTCAAAACGGGAACGTTTTCTACATTTGCAGTTTTGACAATGCTGTAACGAGCAATTTTTACAAACTTGATACTTTTCACATAGTATTCGTATTTTAGCAGGCTCACATCAGCTTTTCCAGCCTACATTGCTGGCTTTCCAGCAGAGCAGAGATCAGTTTGACTCCTTCGTCTCCCGGTGTGTTCTTGCTCAGATCCAGCTCTTTCAGGTGCGAAGGGTTCGACTTCAGAGCAGAAACCAGAACTGCACAACCTTCCTCGCCAATGCTGCAGTTATCCAGCCTGTAAATCGAAAAGGAATTTAAAACTGCGTCTTTCTATCGGACCGGAAGAAGCAATATACATGTAACAATACATCGATCTACATCAATATATATCGATTCAATGAGCAACAAGGCGACAGCATTGATTCAAAAAACGAATAAAAACATCGATTGGACGTTTTACACATTGTAACATCACTTTAAACTGAACAGGAGGTCTATGTTTATTCAAATATATGTTGGTGATAATTAATTTTCAACTTACTCCAGTTTCTCCAGCTTGCACTGAGGATCTTCGAGGAGAACAGCGAGCTGCTTTATTCCCGACTCACCGGGATAACTGTGGCCCAAATTCAGCTCTTTCAGAGGTGAGGGGTTGGACCTCAAAGCCAAAGCCAGAGCGGTACACTCTTCTTCGTTAAAGCTGCACTTCCATAGTCTACAGTACACAGAGAAACCAAAAGTGACATTCATTTAAATAGAAAACAGTAAAACAGAAGACAAGGGATTTATACAAACCCCTACTTTTTGGTCAGATGATCAATAGTCTTTCATAAAATTAAAGCCAACTGTTGAAACTTGAATTTTTTTAGTATGAGTAAAAACTGAACATTTAAATGTGCGCTCTGAAAACGCTGTTAAATACTATTAAAATGATTCAGTCTCGCTGTGAACTAAAGTGAAAGTGAAAATTTGTCATTGTGAACACAGCACAGCACACAGTGCACCACAATGAAGTGTGACCTCTGCATTTAACCCATCCATGAGGGAGCAGTGGACAGCTAACCAGCGCCCAGGGAGCAGTGCTTGGGGACAGATGAGTGGTAACTTTTACCGGCCTCGGATTCGAACCTGTGACCTTCTGATCATGGGACGAACACCCTACCGTTATGCCACCAACTGCCCCCGGGACTCACTCGGGACTGGGAGATTCATGCTGTAATGATTCAGACTCATTGTAAAATCAATTATAAACTGGTAAGCTCACACTAATTTTTCCAGACGGCAACATGGGTTTTCCAGCAGACCAGAGAGCTGTTTCACTCCCGAATTTCCAAGTTTGTTCCTACTAAGATCCAGCTCTCTTATGTGACAGGGATTTGACAACAGAGCCGACGCCAAATCAGCACAACCCTGCTCCGTAATGCCGCAAAAACAAAGCCTGCAGGGGAAAAAAAGGACAATATTTGAGATCTGCTTAAATAATAATCATTTTTTCAAGAAAAAGTCAACAAAGTAAAAATAATAATAAATTAAACATGTAATTATTTAATTCAATCATTTTATTTTAATTGAGGTTAAATGTTTTTCACTACATTATTGTAAACCCAACACGATCAGATTTGTACCGTAGCTTTTCCAGTTTGCACTCTGGATTTTTAAGTACAGGAGCGAGAGCCTTTACTCCTGCGTCTCCTGGTTTATTCTCGCACAGATCCAGCTCTCTCAGGTGTGAAGGGTTCGAAAGGAGAGCCGAAGCCAGTGCTGCGCAACTGGCTTCTGTAATACTGCATTCGCTCAGACTGCAAATAAAAACAAATGATTAATTCAACAATAACAGTTATTAGCATTAATAATAGTCACAAGCAGTGGTCGCCGGGGCCCAAGCAGGTGAAGCTACGCAGACTTGAGATATAGAGGTTTATGCCAAAGAAGCCTAGCCCATCACATCAGAGATATATGCTTGGACTCCTAAGAAGCATAATCTTTATTGATAAAGCATGCATAAAATGCAGCCCAAAGTGCTTTACATTGACAATAAAATCAGGAGAAAAGCCAGGCAATTAAACAGTGGGAGCGCTAGCAGCTGGAGCGCAAATATGTTCAAGATAATAGATACAAAAAGAACTCATTAAACAACAGGAAAAAACGTGGTGCGTAAGAAAGCATGCGATAGAAAGAAATGCAAACGCAATGAACGGTTTTACAAATTAGGAATGAACTTAAAAAGGAAAAAAAACAATCAATTAAAAATGGCTAAAATTATAATAGCGTTAGCATAATTTGAATGAACATTAATCATACAAACCATTAGCCTGATTAATTAACACTGTTTTTACTTAGCCATTGGCTTGTCTTCGTCTCTACATGGTCCTGTCTTGATTCTTGGTTGTCTGTCAATCTGTTTAGCTCTCTGTTATTTGCCCCCCCCCCCTTATTTATGTTTATTGTTTGTTTTGTGTTTTTTTGTTTGTTTTTTGTTTTGGGGTTCTTTTTGTCTATCAATCTTTTTAGCTCTCTGTTATTTGCCCCCTCTTTATGTTTTTTGGTTTGTTTGTTTTGCTTTGTGGTTTTGGGGGGTTTTTTGTTTTGTTTTGGGGTTCTTGTTTGTCTGTCAATCTGTTTTGCTCTCTGTTATTTGTCCTCCCACCCTTATTTATGTTTTTTGTTTGTTTGGTTTGTTTTGGTTTGTTTCATGGCTTTTTGTGTGTGTGTGTTTTTGGTTTTGTTTTGGGGTTCTTGTTTGTCTGTCAATCTGTTTAGCTCTCTGTTAAGCCCCCATTAATTTATAGGTTTTGTTTGTTTCGCTTAGTTTTTGTTTTGTTTTTGTTACTTTGTTTGTGTGTTTTCCCTTTTTGTCTTTCTTGCCCCCCCTTCCCTCTCTCTCTCTCTTTTCATGACCCCCCCCTTCTATGTGGATGTTCAATTGGAGCGGATTGTGCATGTATATTTTGGTATTGTGTCCAAATGAAACTTGTAACTTGTAACTTGTGGTGGTGGTAGTGGGCTTAAAAAAAATGTTTCAGAGAAAAACCACTGGGCAGTTCTGACATAGTTAAAGTGTTAATGTAATGTGTATTCATTTTAAATGTCTTCCCAAGAGCAGTCGGTGAATGCAACTCAAAGTTACCGGGTACCGGGTAAAAATGTACTCACTTCAGAATCTCCAGTTGACAGCGCCGATTCTTTAGTCCAGAAGAAAGTTCCATAACTCCTGAGTCCTGCAGATCATTCTTACTCAAATCAAGCGCTCTCAGATGTGAATTTGACGCCAGAGTTGAAGCCAAAATGGCACCACTTTTCTTAGTCAGTTCACAAAGACTCAGACTGGAATGCACAGATGAGAGTTCAACTTGACAAAAGTCTGAATGCATGTTAATACGCAATTTAAGTGTACAAATATTTTTTAAAAACCATAGTTCATTACACATCATCCGTGATGGCTGACACAAATCAGTGTCACTGAGTAGACGTTAAATCATAACGAGCTTGAATAGCTTTGCACATTCTGAGTGAGGGGTTGTTTTCTTAATGAGCTGAAAAAGGAGTTACCCCAGTCTCTCCAGTTTACAGTTTGGATTTCCCAGTCCAGCAGACAGCAGTTTCACACCCGAGTCTTGAAGAGTATTGGAGCTCAGGTCCAGTTCCCTCAGATTTGAAGTCCTGCAGCTTAGAGCTAGAGCCAGACTTGAACAGCTTCCCTTGGAAATCTTACTAGTACTCAGTCTGGAACAGAAATATTGGCATGTTTTATTCGGAAATGCTGTTCCGAACATACAAATATTGGAGGTAAAAATATGATTTATTGGCAACAATTGGCTCAGCAACTTCTAAATTATAACATTCCAGGTTGCCATATTGGTTTATGGTAAGTTAATATTTATCACAGCCTAACTGACATTCATAAAAACCAGTGCTTATGTCAAATGATCAAATAATCCAAAAATGGAGCTGTAACATATTCATTAATAAACTACTCCTCACACCTTGTAGCTACAATACCTTGTGTGATAATCAATATTTTGATTTGACATGAGGTGAAAAGTCAACACTATCAAGTCAATTATCAACAACAATTATCATCACAAAGTCTCCAGCGCTGACTATGTCGTCAATGATGTTTTGCGTTTCACAAAGTATTGCAGCTACTCTTTTAAGATGTGGTGTATTCACCGCAATAATCGACTTTGTTGTAAATTTAATTCTAAATGTTCGAAAAATCTGTCATCGTTTGCCAAAGTTACCAACAGAGGTAAGAGCTTCCTTTTTTCACTCACAGCTTAGGTTTGTTTGTGGTCAGAAACAGATTGGGATGCAGTTCTTAGTAAACTATTGTGTAGTCACAGTGAAAAACATAATTTCTCCATTTGAATGAGCTTTTTCATGAAGACGAAACCACTCACATGGCTTTCCGGGAAGCTTTGATGACTGGCAGCAGTCCCAGCATGCACTGCTCCGACCGGTCATATTTACTCAGGTCAAACGTGTCCAGCTTCTCCTTAGAGGTCAGCAAGACGAACACCAGAGCTGACCACTGAGTTTGAGACAGGCTGAGCCCAGAGAGACAGCGGTAATCTCTGTTTGTCAGGTATGTTTGAACTTCACTCTCCAACGAATGATCATTTAGCTCATTCAAGCAGTGGAAGAGATTGATAGATTTCTCCGGAGACGGATTCTGATTAATCTTCTCCTTGACGTACTCCACCGTGTCCTCTTTGCCGTGAGAACCGCTTCCCGTTTGCGTCAAGAAATCTTGTATAAGAGTCTGATTGGACTCCAGCGACAGACCCAGCAAGAAGCGGAGGAAAAGATCCAGGTGTCCATTCTTACTCTCCAATGCCTGGTCCACGGCGCACTTGAGCAAGTCATGTAAAGTCTTTTCAGTAGACGACTTGGCGCACTCCTGTTCTAGCATGTTTTCCTTGTTGTTGACGAAGGACACAAAGACATACAACGAGGCAAGAAACTCCTGCACACTCAAGTGCACAAAGCAGAACACCTTCCTCGGGTATAGCACAGACTCCTCGCGAAAGATCTGGTTGTAAACCCCAGAACACATCGCTGCTTCCTTGAGGTCGATGCCGCACTCTCTCAGGTCCTCCTCATAGAAGATTGGGTTGCCTCTTTGAAGTTGCTGAAAGGCAAGTTTACCCAGTAACATGAGTCGCTGCCGAATGTGGTGGGAATCTGTTTCGTAAGCGTCCTGATATTTCTGGCTCCACTGCATAGTCTGAAAGACCATGAAGTGGGCAAACATTTGAGTCAGGGTTCTGGGGATCTCACCACTCGTCAGAATTTTTTCTAAACTTGTGGCCGCAATCCAACAGAAGAACGGGATGTGACACATGACGTAGAGGTTTGGCGAGGCCTTCATGTGTGCCACAATTCTTTCGGCTAGATTCTGGTCGCTGGTCCTCCTTCGAATGTACTCATCTTTCTGCTGATCGTTGAAGCCTTGCACCTCTGTCACTTGGTCCACACATTCAGGAGGGATCTGGTTAGCCGCCGCTGGTCGAGAAGTTATCCAGATGAGAGCAGAGGGAAGCAGGTTGCCCTGAAACAGGTTGGTCAGAAGGACGTCAACTGAAGCACTCTGTCTAATGTCCCACAGTCGCTCGTTGCTCTTGAAGTTTAGAGGAAACCGACACTCATCCAGACCGTCAAAGATGAAGACCAGCTTGTAGTTGTCATATTCACCCGAGAACAACTTGTTGAACTCAGTGAAGAAACAGTCGAGAAGCTTGACCAGGCTGAGTGGTCTCTCCTTCATCAAATTCAGCTCCCTAAAAGGAATTGGAAATACAAAGTGAACGTCCTGGTTGGCTTTCCCTTCGGCCCAGTCCAGGATGAACTTCTGCACCGAGACCGTCTTGCCAATTCCAGCAACTCCTTTCGTTAGCACAGTCCTGACTGGTTTGTTTTCGTCTAAGGGGTGAAAGATGTTGTTGTATTTGATGAGTGTGTCCTGTCTTCTGGGTTGCCTGGATAAGATTTCAATCTGTCTCATCTCATGCTCGGTACTTTCTTCTCTGATCCTGTCCTCTGTAATGTAGAGCTCTGTGTAGATTTCATTAAGGAGTGTTGATTTTCCGTGTTCTGATATCCCTTCATTAACAATTTTATATTTGTTAATCAGCTTCGATTTGAGTGTCTGCTGACACACAGGGGCCAGTCCTGATTAAAAAAAAAAGGAAATAAGGATGCAACATCTACAGGAAAGTGCATTTTCAGTTAAACAAGTTTGATTTCTTACTAATAAGCAGTGTATCTGCAAGGTGTGCCTGGTTCCTCTTCTTCAGGACATGCAATGCGATCTTCAGTGTCCCTTCTTGGACACTTGGATCTGACTTGTCTTCATCTTCTTCCTCGGAATAGGACAAATAATCCGGACTCAGGACCTTATTGATCCTCCTCATCTCTTTCTTCACCAGAAAAACCACCTGATTCTCAAACTCCTAAATAAAAATGTTATTTTAGCAAAGAGAAATATAGTGGCAGAGGAATGGCTATATGTAGTGGAGCAAACTGGTCAAACCAACTTTACTGATTGAATGTGTTTGACATGTAATCAGAGAAAGCAAAAACAGATATCTGAAAAAATATATATTATTAAGATTTTACCATTATAAAAAGCTGCATAATTAACAAACACAAACCTCAAATGAAAGCTCTGATGTTTTGAGGATGCTGTGAGAACAGTTAGAAGAATACAAATTGTTAGAAACTGAATAGAAAAAAATCATTTTGAAGATATTAGTCTTTAGGTTGTCTCTAAACACCATACAGGTACTTAGTCTGACTGACTGATTTATCTTACAAATATTTAGTCATGTACTAATTTAATCACCTTTACCTCAGTCAACATTAGCAAAGCAGGATTAGGGACATTCTAAATAACCAATATCAAGATTATACTTACTCATCTCCAGTTGAAGGGTCATTTTTCATGAAGGAATTCGTAGCGTCCATTGACTGGTCACTTTTCATAGAAACACAGCTGGGATTAGGCGAGTCTGATCTCCCTTCCTGAATAAAGCTGAGAGGAAAACTAGTATTATTATTCACATTCAGAGCTTTAATTTTCACAAGCCAAATTGGATGTTTTCTTAAAATATTCTTACCCTATTTTAGAAGGCCAAACTTTTAATTCTTCCTTCGCCAACACAGAACTAGATTCAGGGCAATCATCTTCCTGAATTTGACTGAACAGCAAACTTTATTTAAGTGCAAAGCTATTTATCTTGTTATTTTTTCATCATCATTATTAATAATGATCAGTAATGAGCTAATCAGTGATACCCATACAGCTAGCTACAAATAAGCACCCTTTTTAAATTGTGCACCAATAACATGGACAATTTAAATGTTTAAAACAAAATAGTGCTGCCACAGTTTGCAAGGGATTTAAGTCTTAGTTGCATTCTGCTTATTTTTAGGATATGAAAGTTAGCTCTTTGTCTGAGGGTTAGATGCAAATGTAGATGCAAAAAAGGAAGCAGCAGATCAGCTATTGCAAACTGACCTATGTTCGGGTTGGCAGGAATCCTGGGAGGTCTTTAATCTGCATAAGGGAAAAATTTAATAATGATAATAATAATAATCAAATAACCACATTTTCAGCATTGTTCAAGAATTAAAAAGGTCAGGCTTTTGCAATTTCCCTCAGCTGGGAAAAGGATATCTTGCTCAAATTTAAATCCCAATCCACAATTACACCAAGGTTTCAAACGTGTGATTTCGTCCTGAAGGCCTATCATAATCACCATTATTTTTCTTTCATTGATTAAAGTAAAACAATTCCTTCTCTTGGTACAAATAATTTAAATCAATTCATTTCTCTGTTTCAAATAAACGCTTCCTTGCCTCTTAGCTTTTACTGGATTATTCTCTTCCTCAGACTGATGCTTTATGGGTTCCATTTCTCATCCAAACACGTGCACCTTCAAACACAGAAAAACATGACATACTGTTAATCTAATATTAATTATTCTGACTTGGCACAGTGAGTAAATAGCATGTCATTGTTGTTTTACTGATTATTGCGGAAATCAAGGTTCACTTGTGAGTACCTGATCCATCCCTGCTGCCCTACCGGTTGAGAAGGGTCTGGCTGCAGACCTCCTCTGTAGGTAAACTCCTCTGTCAGGACATCTCCTCTGAGGGAAAGGAAATGACGCACAAGGACGAAGGACCGCACCTAACCCAAACCCTAACCCTAACCGTAGTTATACTGATGACGTCATTTCCTTTCCCTCAGAGGAGATGTCCTGACAGAGGAGATTTACCCTCAGAGGCGGTCTGCAGCCAGACTCTCTTGGACCGGTTTGGCGGATGCGCACTCGGAAAGCTGCCATATTGCTGCCCGATCGGTCCCAGGTCGTAAAGGCCGTCGTAAAAGACTTCACGACACATTATTATTACACAAAAAGAACTAAAACATAAATAACAGAATTAACTAAAATTATGCTAAATATTTGGACTCCACACTATATGGGGGTTTGTGTTTTTTTGAGTGTTTAAGGACAGCATTATACTGTATAAATTAAAAAATATATATATTATGTGCGGATCCGGAAACTACGGAAGCCAATTTCCGCCACTAAAAGAAAAAACTGCGCATGCGCACTTCCTTTCTCATAATTTCGACTTTTTACCTCATAATTATGACTTTTTATCTCGTAAATTCGAGTTTTTATCTCATAATTCTGACTTTTTATCTCATAATTCTGACTTTTTAGCTCGTAATTTCGACTTTTTTCGTTCGGATTTTTTTCTTTTTTCTTTTCTCAGACAATTTCGACATCCGTAATCGTGTTCAGGAGACCAAAAACGAGGCAGAAATGCAGACAACAACAACAACAACAAAAACCTGGGGGCTACACCTAAATTCTCCCCCAGCCGAACCCATTAATGTATGCTCTGTATTTTCAGTGAATAATCAAAAATGATGAAAAAAAAAAGATGCCCCCCACCCCCATTGACTGGGCACTTGCCCGATCAAGTCAACGGATAATTTCTTCATTGATTAAAGTAAAACAATGTCATGAAACACTGTCTACATATATGTGAGAACAAAAATTCAGGTTCGAACCTGAACTTGGAATCTGTGCCAAATCTGGTGTTATAATTTCAAGTATGCTCCCCAGAGAATTGTTGATGCCAGATAGATTTTCTGGATTTTCTCTCGAGCTTCATACCTTTAGTTTTTAACGTGTGGGAATGTTTGTAAAATAATTACTTTTAAAACAGTTTACTGTGTATCTTAAGTTAGGAACAGGGCTGGATTTGTTGCGTAACGAAATTTTATTTGCGTCTTTTTATGTACCAAATTCTATGAGCACCCGAAAGTAACGAAAACAGTAAAATATTCACATCACTTACCTTTACAAGCCCAGAATAATCTTTAAAGAAGATTATATTTCCGTTTGGTCACCAAACAATTAGAAGAAGTACCCACATCAAATCGACTTTCATAGCAACACATTCCTTAAAAAAAATGATTGACTCACTATTAACTCAGAATTTTTCGAAGTCAACGGTCGACGAATGAAGAAAAAATGGAGATTCGTCTACGTTATTAGATCAAAAATATAATCTCAGCGTTTACACTTAGCAAAAGCTGCTTCTTTTAGGTGGATATCGCCTCCACCTTTTTGGCAACTGGTGTAAACAATGTTATTGTCCAAAGATGAAAGTGAAACTATTAGAAAGAAGGGTGCGCCCCGACGCATAAAAATCAATACTTGCACCAATATAAGGGCATTTAACTTAATTTGATTCAAAGTCATTAAACGTCTGTTTTAATCGTCCAGACTGTATTCTTAGATGTGATATTGAATAAGGAATAAAAACGAAACCATGAAGCTGAATACATGTGGAAACCTTACTTTTCCGTCTTTAGGATCTGTGACAGAAAATTAGAAATAAGAACTCAAAGTACTGCTTCCACTTGGTGCTGAGGTCAGTGTTGACCGATCACACTTATTCCTACTGGCCATTGTGGTGACATCTATTATGTAATAGTCCTTAATGAACACTAACACATGAGAACGTAATATTTCACTTGAAGCTTCCCTTGCTTTCCAGAGCCACTAGAGGGCACACGCGATCCAATTATCAATCATACACAAGTAAATAATTGTGAGAGAATTTCAGCTTTAAGTTATTGTGCTTTAATTACCATTTCCAATGACATTGGACTGAGATAGTACATGCAACAAGTCAACAAAATGTACCTACATTTATTTCTTGTACTGACATTAAGCTAACCTTTCGTCAGCTGTGAGCCACTTCTTCAACCAGCTCTTTCTACACTATAGTTTCTGATATAATTCAACAATGAATGCTACCAGCAAGCAAAGATTGACACATTCATGCACATCTGATGAATGTCTTATATGCACTGCTTGAGAAACTCCTCCTGAGTCTCTCAGCTTTGGCCATGATGGTACGGAACCTTCTGCTTGATTGCAGTCCGTTACTGGGATGAGACAAGACTTTTACAGTCCTGGTTGCTTTAGTCCTGCATCTCCTGTTGTAGATGACTTGCAGGGAAAGGAGAGCTGACCTGCTGCAGCGTTCTGTCGCATAGATCACTCTCTGAAGGGCTTTCTGGTCTTGAACACAGTTACTCCCATATCAGGACGTGATATTCTGTGTGAGAATGCTCTCCCCATCTTTAGGACAGCAGCGGAAACCCAAAACTCCCTCAACTGTCTCAGGTGGTACAGACATTGCTACGCCCTTTTTGTCTGAACACGGATATGTTCAGTCCACGTCAGGTCCTCGGAGATGTGGATGCCCAGGTACTTAAAACTGCTCATCCTCTCCACTGGAGCTCCATCAATGGTGAGTGGGTTTGTGTCACGCTGTTGTCTCCTGCTGAAGTCCACCACCAGCTCCTTAGTCTCGCTGACGTTCAGCTGGAGGCAGTTTTTCCAACAGATTCGCCACCTCATCCATGTAGGCCATCTCATCGTTGTTGGAGATGAAGCCCAACACCACCATGTTGTCAGCAAACCTAACGATGGTGTTGGAGCCACACAGTCCGAAGTGTAGAGGGAATACAACAGCAGAGGAACAACACACCCTTATGGAGCTCCTGTGTTGATGGCGATGCTGTCAGAGACACACCTGCCCACCCTCACCATCTGAGATTGCTCCATAAGAAAGTCTAACATCCATGCGGTTGTTGCAGCAGCGTAGCAGGTGCCCGGAGAGGCCGTCTGGACTCAACTTATGAGTTCTTTATAAGGAAAAGAACGTCACATGAACAATGCAAAGCACAAATGATTTTGGCTTAATTAAGTTATTGTTCATTACAGTCTGATACAGCACAGTACTGACTGCAACAGCCTTAATGAAAAATGCATACTGATGAAATACACTCCAGTCAAATATAATGAATAATGGGTGTGTGTACTTCAAGGGTTCTCACCTCTGTACATATTATCCCAAATCTTTTCTGTACAGCTGCTAAACTGGAGAAATTCTGTGTTCTGAAAACCAGAGAAATACTGTACATTTTAAAAAAGTCAATGAAATGGAAAAATATTGGAGGACGTAAGTGCCAAAAACTATGCGGAGACAAAGGTAAAGATGAAAAATAAAGCCAGCGTGTTGAAATATTTCTCCAAAAATGACAGCATGGCATCATTGTTTTAAAAAAAAAAGAGAGAAATAAAGTAAATAAGGAGGAATAAAGTGTAAGAGAGATAGGAAGTGATAATGAACAGACCTACTTATTAATAGGAAATATCTCAATTCATTTCCATATATTGTTGTACAAGTAAATGAGTAGCACAAAAAGATTCTCACAGTACCATTGCTTGGCAAGAATCTTTCTCTTTAAAATGGTCATATCATAATGGCCCGAGGTAGGCCATGTCAATTATAAAACCGAGATCAACACAAACAATTTGTCTGTCTGTTTTACCATGTCTAGAACAGAGCAAGATGTCTAATTTGCACAGGTCATATGTTAAAAGTCGGTAAACTGCAGCATGTATTATGCTGAACGTTTGCAAAATGATTCATAAAGGTGCTTTAGAAACTGGAAATACAGATATACGCAAATTTTTGGTTACATACAATAATACTGAACCCTTAACAGTTATAATTTTTACTAAGTGTAAATAAATAAAATTGCTTTAACTTAACTTTCTCCAAATATATAAAAACTGTTCCGTTCCTCAGTTTTTGGACAAGAAAGAAACGTGTCAGAGAAGAGAGCCACAAAGAAATGACGTAGACTTCACAACAACCAAATTATACTATGAACAGGAGTTGACTTTCATGCACCTGCGTCACTCCCTGCTCTGCAAGGGCCCGTACACAGTGGTCTGACTGGTTCCTCGTCCCGAGGTATAAAAGGCACAGACGACCAGGTTCTATTTCTAGAGAGGATTTCATCACCAAAAGTGAATGTGAACTTTCACACAACCCGCGGGTCTGTCTTCTCAGAGGTGGAAATCGTTCCTTGCAGATCTTTTTATAAACACTTTTTGCCTGTCCAGTGTTTTTACTTTTTTTTTTTCTGCTGTCGTTCTGGATCTTTCTTTTGGAACTTTTGGAACTCTCTGGTTATTTCGAAGTGCAAACATGTTGAAGGTGAATAACTAACTCTATTACTTGAGCGAGCTTAGTCAGTCTAGTCCAGAACAGAAACCACATGATCCTATTACTAGTACATCGCAAATATCCATAAAGGAATATGGTAATGTTTGAAAGTTTTTGACCAAGTAATCCAGCATCCTGAGGATAGTAACACAAGTACTAAAACATCTCCACCGATAGCTTAAATAGCATTGAATATTGATGGTTGAATATGTGACTCTAATAAGGAACAATCCATAAGTAAATAACACACAGAAACCTGTAAAAACATCCAGAAACACACACACTCTGAGTATCTCGGCAAAACCTCACCACATACTCATGACGTTATACAACAAATGATGCACAAAGTGTGTTTTCACTGGTGAGTTCCCTAATAAACCAATTAACTATTAAAAAAAAACCCATGTCCACATATGTAGCCAGTTCCCCATAAAAGAACTGTTTATGAGGATAAAGTTTTTATCTTTAAAACTGTGAAGTGGAACAATGGATAAAATTGGGAGTTAAAACAGAGAATGCTGGCGTTTTACACAAATAGTCATCAATAATAAAGTGAGAGTGTTACTTTCAAGTTACAAACAAGTCTTTTTTTTCTCCTCCTTTGTCCCCTTAGGGGCTCCGTATATCTGGGATCATTATGTTATAAATTTGACAGGTTCCCGCAGATGAGACAGTCTTATAACTCTAAACATCCACCACTACCTTATTCCTAACTCTTCCTTAAAATAGGAATATTCCTTAAAAGTAAAATGTAAGGCCCAAAATTAGCAACTGGGCTACATGTAGCATGTTGTAGTAGGTGAGTGAGCCTGATGGATTTAATACAACACATTAAGATGCCATATGTGCAAATCATAATAATATTGTTGTTCTATCATTCAGGCATTACACAAGTAAGATTACATGTTGCTTACATCTCCCATCTCCACCAAATGGCTTAAATAGCATTGAATATTGATGGTTGAATATGTGACTCTCTATTCAGGTAACCAGGTGACGGCTGAAATAAGGTGTGAGATGATGAACATGAGAAAGGAGGATGTTTCTACTGCTCTGAGGTTTGTGTTGTAATCAGAGCAACAGGTACACTGACATATCCCAAATGTTAACTGGGTATAAAAATTTGTTGGATGATTTTCTATTTCAGCCAGATTCTGAGAAGGAACCTGGAGCCTCTAGAACCCTGCAGCACATCGCTGAAAAGAGTGCGCTCTTTGGACTTGTTGATGATTTTTAAAGCCTAAGTCTCTTACCATTGAGGTGTGTAGAGAAAAAAAACTGTTTGTTTAGTATAGTAATACAGATTATTTTCTGGTATTCTTGAGAAGAATATATTTAAATATTTTTCTTAATAGTAATTTTAGGTACTGCACTTCAATTAATGCAAACAATAAACGATAACTGTTTCCTTAAATTGTTCACTGATTTCCGGTCCACAGTCGATTCACAGCTTCTTTTTAAGAGTGGCTTTTGTACCTCTGTTTCAACTTACCGCTGCCTCTGTTTAAAGTTTAATACTTAATATTTGTGGTGTAATGTGATAAATTCTCAACAAATGTGAAATATGACGTTAAATGTAATATGAAAATATCTTGTGTGTCAGTTGGTTTTAGCTTTCAGAGTCAAATGTTTAGATAAATATGGCCATGGATCCTTAATGCCATCTCAAGGTGAACTCCATTCCACTACTTCATCTCACAGCTGCCTAGAGAGAACCATGATGCCCCCTCTGCCAATTCGACACCCATCAGAAATACCCACTAGTTGAAAATATGTTTTTTATAATAATGCCAACTAATAAGTTAGAGTTAGTTAATGCTAAGTTTTGTTTTACTCCTTAACTTATTGTCCTCTGCAGACACGTTATGAAACGTTATGAGACTTGTAACTATGTGTCAGCACTGGGAACATTGATGCTGTAATGCACACGTTCAATATAGAAACACGTTACTTTTTTTGAACGCATATTGTTCACGCAACCGATGGGTTTGCAAGCAGTCTTTCCGGCAGATTACTTGTTTGTCAGTAATTGTTTGTCTGTTGATGAAGTTTGCAGTCGATTATGAATGTAATGATGGCAAGTTAAAAACTAAGCTACTTTTTCTTTCCAGTCCTTAACATGCATTTTACTTTTATTCCCAGCACACACTCGTGTTGTTTCGTAATGCAAACAGAATGTTACTGCTACTGGTATTATATTGTCTATTTGTTTGTTTGAGTGTTTACATGTTGCTGTGGTTCTTCAGTAGTTGAGCCTCGATACACAGCACACATTCCACTAGACACAGAACGATTAATAATGTCCACTGGGCTGTTTCTTTAGTAGTTCAGTTGGACCGTGTCATGTAAATATTATGTGACCCAGTTACCTTCTGGTTTGTCATGTATTATGATTAGGAACTACAGAGAATGGTCTGGGTATCGAACCACTTCTACTCTGCAGTTCAGATCATCCATCTCAGGACTTCGGCAGGAGATGCAGGATCCAAAATATCAGAGACTTCGTTTCAGCCCTGTACCCGCTGATATCAGACTCTCCAAGAAACTTTCCCTGTCTACTCGCATTTGATTATTTCTGTAAACTGTATATGTTACACAGTGAGACCTGTACCATGTATTACAGTGTCACAGAAATGGGTAAATCATGTATTTATCATGGTTCAAATAAACCATTTTAGTGGTTAAAAGTAGCTTCTTGAAAATGCTTTGTTCATCCAGAAAGATGTTAAATTAGATAAAGTGGCTTCTCTTTAAACTCCAAGACTGGTGAAGCGACTGAAGGCAGTATTATTTGTTAGAGAGCGACCTGTGGTGGAAGCGGATGGAATCTCAATTTGTCTGGTTAAAATCCTAATCGCATTTTATGTAGAAATCATTTAGTATATTGAACTCACCACATGAGTATACACATTATACTTCTGCTTGTCACAATATTAAAATTGAATAACTCCTAAATAGGACTACGGCAGACAAGGAATACGTGATATTTATATAATCATTATATTATGAATGTTGATACTACAGGACTTGGGTCACCAAGCATGTTATTAATAAAGGGTTGAGTACAAACAAAACATGAACTGCACTCTTTAGAGTTGTCCACAATAAAAGTAATATAATTCACAAGGTCTCCCGATAATTCATTGCAACCTGAACTCGTCGTTGCATTACGCACATTTAACCATCGGTTGGTGCTCTTATACACTGTAAAACAATTAACTTTAACTTAAAACAATAACTCAGGGCAGTTCAAAAAACTTTTATGAGTTTTCTTTGTCATGTTCACGAGTGTTAATCTGTGGTAATCTGTTAACTTTGTGATACATAAACATTATACGTTGAAATGGGATATAAAATTTAACAACTCAAGAATCGATCAGAGCTAACGTTCATGTAGAATGTAAAACCCCAAACGGAGTTTTTCTACACATAGCAACAAAAACCCAAAAATGTCCAGCTATTAGTTTTCTAAATTAATGTACACATCGTTTATATTAGCAGCTTGTTTACTTTGATCTTCAAACTTGGCATTGACCTTTGTAACTGAAATCAATGGCAAGAGTAAAGAAGCCAAGTGAAAGTGAAAGAAGTGAAAGTGAGTGATCCTTGTGAACACAGCACAACACACAGTGCACCACAACTACATGTGTGCTGCATTCTACCTGTCTGTGAAGGAGCATTGCACAGCTTTTTGGCAGGCCCCAGGCAACAATGGTACATCTGACTAATCCAGAATTTGAACGCCCTTACCGTGCCTTACAGTAGGCCTACCAACTGTACCAAAGTTCACCAGCAAGATGAGGTCACTGGTGGACTTTGGTACAGTTGGTACTGTAAGCTTTTGCAAACACAGTCTTAAGAACGTACCATGACAATAAAAGTTACTGCCAGCACATAGTAGAGGTTGTGTTAGAGTTGAAGACGGATTATTAAAATGTTCCTTCACAACAGTCACTTTTCACCACAGTCTTGTAAACAGCACAGTGCAAATGCAGTGATGTGGCGTTTGAATCCTGAGACTCCTGACTGTTGTGGCCACTGGAAAGATGCATAATATTTAAACATGGTCCTATAGATTTAAACATTCTCCAGAAATATTTTTAAACAATGTAAAGATCACAAAAGGTATATTACCAGCAATAGGTGAGTATGGTAAGAGTGTCTCCAAACTGCTGTTTTTACAGCTGCAGCACCAACTGTCCTGTTTTAACACAATAAGTTGAACTGAAGATTAATCAAGAATCGAAATATCCACTAACAAACTCATGATGAACAGTAAATCTTTATATAACTGGAGAGTTGATCATTTTTATTATGTGAAATAGGCAGAAATAAAACACTTAAACTAAAAGTCTATTCTCACAGTCCCCGTTTGAGAATGTCATGACTGCCTTTCACAGGGGCGTCCTAGTGGGGGGGAAAGGGGACTGACTTACCAGGGCCCCAAGTGGGTAGAGGGCCCTTGAGAAGTGTGGAATTTTATTTTATTATTGGGAGGGGGACCATGGAGACTGCTTGTGTATAGGGCCCAGAATTTGGTGCTACGTCCTTGGCCTTTCAGTCATCTTTTAACTGATTGAAAACTGGAATTTGCTCTTACTGATTGCTCTGTAAAATCGTGGCCACGCCTCCAAACTCTCTGCCCATTATATACACTCGCAGAGAACCTGAAAACACACACCTGCGAACACATACAGCTCGAGAAAAATATGAGAGCAGCTGGGGTTGGATCTTTCTTTTTGCGCCTGGATCTCTGGAGTTGTTTCTGATCGTGAAGCGCTTGTGTTCATCGTGCAGGACGCGTGGTAGAGGTGAGCTACTGAAATCTATTCTTAATGTTGTATGTTAATAGCGAAAGCTACAATATACACCACTGTTCACATGGAAGGGTTGAAGTGAGCGAATGTGTTATGTATGTAACTCATGTAAACTCTAGACGCATCTAAAAAGCACCTAATACAAGGCATGTACGCTTTCATTAAACTTATATTTCGGGAGACACGAGTCAGTGTAACTCTGGTGAACCCGCAGCAGCGTGGATATATTTTGATTGATAATGGGAGTTTCAGATGAACACATCAGACGCCGAAACTGACCACATTGCAAAGGCGTTTGTAAAAGTGGTTTGCGCTGCTGATTCACAGCGAGAAGATGCTGGGTTTGCGTAGGTTTTCGCCCTCAGTGCAAAGTCCATGTAACTTGAAGAACGTAGGTGAATGTGTGTGCGTTTGTTGGCGCTTGACCAAGGTTCCCTGGATAATAAGGAAGCTTGAACGTCTGCAGAGTTGAAATTTATGGACCGGTTGCATTTATGGTCTCAGAATAATGACCATGATGAGGCGGAAAGCTGGGTAAATTAAGGGTCAAGGTTCAAAGGTTTTTTATTGTCATCAGTCGCTTCATTGATGTGCCAAGAGTGATGAGTGAACAAGTATTGCTTAGTAATGTTATAAGGCACATTGGCAGCATCAGCATCCAAGCAGCTTATGACAGACGGAGTGCAAGAGCATCGCAATACAAAAACAATCACAATAAATAAATAGACAGAACAATAAATACACAACACTCCAGTACTATTGAAGGTGGGGATGTAAACCTTAAAGACTGATATTGCACATGAATTATTATACTGCACAGGTTAGATGTAGAATTGAGGGAAGGAGTATACAGTTTTGTTTTGTTTTTTTAACTCTAGTGCATCTGGGTGTGCCTGACGTAAACAGTAGGTATATAAAGTGCAGGTGTGAGGTAGCTTGAGGTATTTTACGAGAGCTCTGATATTAATGTGCATTCAGAGTCCTGATGGCAGTAGGTGACTAAAATACTTATAAAACATAGAAATACTAAAACAACTAGTAGAACATCTTAAACCATTTTGTAAGTTTATTATTTCATGTAAATTATGTTATTCATATTATAATAATCAAATAATAATCGTGCTAACCCTAACCCTAACCCTAACCTTTAAATTTATTCATTCATTTTCCCACAGAATCACAACTGGGGTCGCCGGGAGACTGGAGCCAACCACTGGGGACCTTACAGGCGCAAGACGAGGGCCAACCCCGGGCAGGCGCCAACACACCACAGGGCTCAGAATCTCACTCACATTCACACCTTACCGGGCCAATTTAGAGTGGCCAATTAACCTATGGTGCATGCCTTCGGACTGTGGGAGGAAACCTGAGCACCACCGTCGCCCTGTATTATAACCAACATGTTGTTATTCAGATTGGACTGCAGAAACTATGTCTGAGATGATGAACATGAGAAAGGAGGGAACGTTTACTGACCTGAGGTCTGTATTCTCAAGGTAACAGTTACAGTGATATCATCAAAATACCAACAGTTAGAAAATAATCAGCATTTGTTGACGGATCTTCTGTTTCAGCCCCGATCACGAAAAGAAAGCAGCGTCTCCACAACCCAGCAGCACATCCCTGAAAAGAACACACTCTATGGAACACAAAGGGGATTTTAGAAAGAAAGAGTCCTGCAAGACAAAGGTATTGTGAGAATAAACGTTTAGATTTGTTCATTTTTTGTATGATAGTATATGGATGAAAAATCTGATATTTCCTATTAATAAGTTAAGTTATATTATTTATTCTTACCTCTGTCACACTTTCCCTCCTTTTTACTTAATGTATCCTTTGACTATTAATTTAATTTTACCTTTTCCCCCCACACCTTTTTTGGCACATACCCCATTTCATACTTTTCCAGCCTTTTCCAAGTTATATCTCCGTTTTACTCGGTACCTTTTTCATCACATG
>JAVGVS010000848.1:0-79194 GCA_032718565.1 Distichodus sexfasciatus
TTTCTTTATGTTGAGATCTGGAGAAAAGAACTTGCGATCACAAGATTCATGAGAAGAACAATGATGCTGACGCGTGTCATTCGTCGCGTTCTGTACAGATTCTGTCCAGACATTGCAAACGAACCTCCACATTATTTTTCTTCGCGTTATCTCGTAATCACAAGTTCGTTTTCTCCTGAATCTCTTTCTTTATGTCGAGATCTGGAGAAAAGAACTTGCGATCACAGGATTAATGAGAAGAACAACGATGCTGACGCGTGTCATTCGTCGCGTTCTGTACAGATTCTCTCCAGACATTGCAAACGAACAGCAAACGTCACAAGACATTAGATACATTTGCAGGTTTGGTGGCTTAAAATGTCGTCCGTGTGAAGTTAAAATCAAGTCTTTAATCGCTTGCTTCGTCTCTCGTCACGACCGTCACTCACCGGTGGCGTGTAACTCCAGCAGCAGCCGCTGGAGGTCGCTAATGCTGCGAATGTCGCTGTTGGCGATTCTCTCGATCAGCTCTCGGGGAAGCGACGCTTCCTGGAAGAGCAACGCGGGTTTCTGGTTAAACCAAAGCTTTATTAGAGACTTTTAACATCTTTTAAAAGGGTCAAACAACAGGTATGCATCTAGCAAACTGTAAAGAAAGAGCAGGCGAACGTGCAGGAAGTCTTACAACTGAGCTGTGACGAATAAGGCTGCACAATATGTCACTCCAGCATCGCAACGTACATAGTATGTACGTGCGCAGTTGTCAGAGAAGACAAACAGAACTCTCATTTTCCATGAACGATCTACAACATAAGTGTGTCCGATGAGACATAATGTCTTCAGAATTATGGCTAGCTTTAAAAAAAAAAAAAAAAACGTGTTACGAGGAAAAATAGTGCAGATGTATTCCTTTATAAAATACCCCACTCGTCGCTCGATTCCATGTAGAGCTATATTTGTCATTTTGGTATGTTGCTTTTTAATATTATAATATAGCAGAAATAATAATAATTTAAAAAAAAATGCAATACTCATACAATGCGACTGTAACCTTCATGCAGTTCTACTTTAAAGTTTAAAGTGTTTGAAGCATGCAACATTTTTTTTTTTTTTTTTTTTAAATATTAAAAAAATATTTCTTTTTTAGTTTTCAATCTTTCCCCTCCCCATGCATTTCTTTTCTTGTTACCTGTGCGTCAACGCGGAGGAGAGACAAGCAGCAAGTGAGAAAGCAGCAGCAGACAGCGACTCTCATCATCTCCCCTCCGGTCCCGGTCCGCCAAACTGAACGGAGCGGAGCGGCAGAGATGCTCCAAGGACCATCCCCTCTCTTACACACACACACACACACACACACACACACCCGGTCGTGGTCCTGTTCTTCCCGGGATTAAATCCACATTAGGACCGGCCAGTGCACGTTCTGGCCCAAAAAGTCTTCTGAAAATTCTTCCCAACCCCCCCCCCCCCCCCCCCCAAAAAAAAAAAAATTAAAAATTAAAGAAGTGCGCCGGACGATCACGGAGCCAAATAGAGGTCGATCAGAAATCGGTGTGTTTCCATACCGGCGATGGATTTCACTTGAGCGCGCTGTTGTTTGGTTCTAAACAAATCCAGGAGTTCTAAAACGGAGAATACAACTTCAACGCGGTGGTCTGTAACGATCACCTGTGTCACCGCAACCTCCCGAAGCAGTGCCGTGCTCCGCCGGTCGGTGAATGAACTCGCAGCAATTTGGTTCCCTGGATTTAAAAAAAAAAAAGAAAGAAAAAAGAAAAAGAAAACCGACAGAGACGCGCCCCCTTGCGCGCTCCCGACCCAGGCGCGCACACGGAGCGCGCTAATCTCGCTCCCGACCCAGGCGCGCACACGGAGCGCGCTAATCTCGCTCCCGACCCAGGCGCGCACACGGAGCGCGCTAATCTCGCTCCCGACCCAGGCGCGCACACGGAGCGCGCTAATCTCGCTCCCTTTCGAACTCCCTCAGTTGTTCCTTCAAGTTTAACCAAGTTCAATATCCTCACTTTTTAATCGAAATATGGGTTCATTCCACTCCTAAATGATTAATATTCATTTCCTGAGGAAATATCTGTGATTATATATAACTAATAAATGACTATTTTCCCCTGACCTACGCTAATACGCTAACGCCGCGACGTTTTAGGGCTCAACTCGGGATTTTGTCGGTCGCGTCAGACTTGGCTGTTCGAGATACACAGATCTTTGACACTTTTTGGTGCTATAAACTGGCACTGTGAACACTTTTCGGCATGGGTTTCAGTGATAATTAGGACGCTTCAGGCGACACGTGCTAAGCTACACAATTGCGTTTGTTTGCTTGCTTTATTTCCTCTATGGATTTGTTGTAACAATGGGATACAAGCGACCGATTTTAATCCAAAAGTCTTCTCAAGTCAAGTCCCAAAACGTTGCGACAGTTTTCATCGAGCGCCCAAGCGAGAATAAGGAATATTGCTAGTTTTACACTTGTATGTCACTCATTTTGTTGTCCTATACGCTGATTTAGGCTTCCAGTGCCAAATGCTTTCGACGCTGACATGCTAACACCGTCATATTTTTGTGACAGAAATTAACAGCGGGCTAATTTTTGCGCGTCGTCCTTCCTCATCTGAGGACATTACACCCATTACACCCGAGCAGTTAATAGTTAACAGTTTTTCACCTGAGACTGTCAATGGTGTTTACATTGGATTTGCCGCCAGGAACGCAAATGTCTAACTTGGAAAACTTTAGGGAGTCAATTCCGTTCTCTTTTTAACACACACACACACACACATTCACATACACATTCTCTCTCTCTCGCTCGCTCACTCTCTTTCTCTCAGTTTAAGTTGGGTGAATCCCTAATTAGTCCACCTCGGTCTGGACAGGAAACGCCACAGACATGCAACCACTGGAAAGAGGCGACGCGAGAAAGGGAAGAGAGGGCTTCAAAAAAAGAGTGGCGAAGGGAGAAAGCCACGAGAGGTGAGCCCAGTGTCCCGTAGCTGAAATAACAGCAGATAAAGTAGGTCAGGTGTGTACACATACGCACATACACTTGACTCCAGACAGTAGGTTTGGTCAGCCATGAGTCGGTTCTTGTGGCTTCCTGGGGCTCTCTGGATGCCGCCATTGTACTTTAGAACATTCACTGGCCCAAACTAGTTCCATCCACTTCCGACAGGAGCCAGGATGTTCATTCTGTCTATTTTTATTATTGTAATGTCGTCATTATTAACGGTTGCAGTACCTGCGGAAAGGGTAGGGGGCAGTGTTCCAAGTGATCGATGTATACAGGTAGTTATAGATTATAGATATAGATATATGTCAAGACATTGCAAAATGACCGAACATGCTAAATTAGTCTTTTGTTCGATTATCAGCGACACTCCTCAGTGACACCAACAAGCCTTCTATACTTTGATCCAAAGGATCTACACGTTGGTACCAAGAGGTCATGGCTTCAAGCTGTGTTCTTCACTACCACTGAGCCTCTAAGCAAGGCCTTTAGCCCTAAGTTGCTCTGTATTAGGAAATGGAAGTCACTCTGGATAATTGTGTTTGCTACAAGTTTGATATCTTGATTTGTGTCTTTGCAGGTCGGTACGTAAGAGAAAGAGGATGAGAGGTTTGTATTAAAACCCACCTGAAGTGAAAGCGTAGTGTGGAATGTGTTTGTGTATGAACGCAAGACTGGAAACTCTGGGTAATATCATGGGGAAGATGGAGAGCAAAGGGCTTCATTATGGCTGTGGCAAAAATAGCCAGAGACTGAAGGACTATGGGAGTTGGAGTCCCTCGAGATTCGACTCTGCCAAAGCGAATGAACCATAGAACACAACCACAACCACAACGACTGTGGGAAACCAGGAAACACACAAACACACACACGCACACACACACAATGAGTTAACGCTAGTCAGACACGGCAAGCTCCTTGGGATTTGTGCCAAAACGTAAAAAAAAACTTCCCATTCCAGTGAGCATGAGAATGTCACATTGCACCCGTTTACTTGCTGACTTATTCACTCTATTAAACACACACGCTTTTAATATCTCACATGCGTAGACGGCCCGCTTGCTTGATCAGTCAATCACTTTCTCTACATTAAACACATAGACTTTTAATTGTTAACTCATTCAAACACACACCTTCACTACCTTTATTCACTCGTTCCGTAAACTCAGACTGTCTTGCCTGTTCACTTACTAGTTTGATTATACACTCAAGATCACCAAAAGAATTCGCACCTCACGCCCACACGCGACACCCACACCTAACTTTAGTCACTTAGCAGTTCACACGGAGTCAGACTTTCCTGCTTGTTCACTCAAATGTTTGCTCTTTCACTTCTACATTCAGAAAACGAGACATTTAACACACCCTCTGGCCTAACGCGCGCACATATACGCCGTCATATCTTTCGGTCTTTGTGAGGTCTTTATAACTACACTTGAAGCTAATCGCAACCTTAACTTCGGAAACCAAAAGCAAATATGTCCACCTTTGACTTTTTCGAATTAAAAATCTACAGCTTTTCTCTGAAAGCATTTTGCCCTTATCAGGCCTCACCAGCCCTTACCTCTCACAAAACCACAAAAATGTGACAAAACGTTGCTTTTCCTATGATTTAATGGACAGTCAGGTCCTCACAAATACATAAAAGCCACACACTGCAGCACGAGCTGTGGGCGGAGTGGCTCTCTGTTAAACTCATCACACCTTCGAAGTGGTGGGACGATTCACCCGAAGCTGAGGTGAGCGAGGCTCTGACCACACGTGCCGCCGTCCTTCCAGGGAACAATATCCGTCCACGCCAAATATGGCCATGTTTAATGGAGCGGAGTCCCGAGCGAAGCCGAGCTGGACGTAGGCCAAAACATAGCACCATTACTATCATAACACTGCCCGCTTCGCTCGGCGCTGGCCCAGGAGGAGAGGACAAAACAGAATGTAGTGATACAGTTTGAAAGAAAGCGTGATTAAAAAAAAAAGAGGAAAAGTCAACTTCTCATCTTTCAATCTCTCTGGCTCGCTCAATTTGTAGTTTGGTCTAGTGTATTGCCCTTCACGTGTAACACTGGAATTTCCCCTGAGGTCATTTTTCTAGACACAAATGAGCAATGTCTTGCTCTCCTCACTTCCCCTGCTTCTCCTCCATTGCTTTCTCCACCACGCTCTTCCTCTGTTCCCTTTTCTTTTCCCTTACACTGTCACTGTTTTCTTGGGGTACAGTATTTGGCTCCGGTGAAACATCCATATGGGTTCAGTAGCCAAAAACTACACAAACATTAACACACACACACACACAAACACACACACGCACTCAAATTCCCTGCTCATCCCATGGGGTTGAATGTTAGTGGACTGTGTCAGTTTTGTGAGAAATTCCCAAATAAAGTTTCAGTTGTCGTGACACGACCGGAGACCCTGTTTAGACACAGACGTTTCTCATCACCGCAGAGGATTGCGCTCGTCTTTTCCATTTTTTCCATGCGTTGCTGCGTGATCGCACTAACCGTCTGCGGGCCTGCAGGTCTGATTCACTTTCAGATGTTCTGCATTGTGGCTTTAGCGTGTCTGCGTGTATCTGATTTGGTGCGTCTAAGTCAAGACAGGCAGACAGATAGCGACCACACAGAAAGGATGAGTCCAACGGAGAGATGTGTTTGACAAGGAGCAGTTGAGAATATGTGTTTGTGTCTGTGTGCGTGAGTGTGATCTATAGGTATGCAATGAGCAGTGTGTGTGTGTGTGCGTGTGTGTGTGTGTGTGTTCGCAGTCAGGCTCACAGATCACAGGGACATTCCCAAATCCCCTCCAAAGCGGCAGATAAAGAATTTTTTTTTTTTTTCATCCATCTTTTCCTTCCTCGACAATAATTACAACCTCACTTTGTCTCTCGCTGAGCAGAAAAAGTGGAAATCAGAGCTTAAACTGCGGCTAAGCCTCGCTTGGCCGCTGACCAGAAGCCGCGGTGCTTTGTAGCCGGAGCGTTTGGGCGCCGGCCAGCCAAATCCTTATCCTGGATTATATTCTGACATGGTTAAATATGGTACAATTTACTCATAGGTACGGGGATCACATCTCACACGCCATCTGCTTAGCCAGGAGTTAGGGTGTGTGTGTGTGTGTGTGTGCTCATGGGAGAGAGATCAAGATATTTATCACATTACAGATGATACAGCTGTAGTGTCAGAGTGGGTCATGCTGTGTCATCCTCAGGGTCAAAGAGCTCAGTTGTGTTCTCATGACTGTAACGAGATACAAAGTAGCACACACACACACACACACACACATTTATTTTATTGGCCATTTCCGTGGCAATTTGTTGCTACTTTATGCTACCACAAAAAAGTGACATGAAATCCAAAGCCTTTCCCACTCTTCAATCTGCGTCTGCTATCTCACTTCCAGCCTCGTGACAGGACTTCCTTCCTCCACTTCTTTTTCATCTCATCTGCTCCGTCAGGTCTTTCTGATTTCAAACCCAGACCGTGGATCGGTACACAGTACGGTACACTCATGTACAGTACACTCATGACCAAACATGAACTGAGCCTAGATCAGTCTTGGGTCAACTGTGCTAGACCCAGTCAAGGCCTGATGGACCAGATGAGATGAAAGAGAGATGGAGAAAGGAAATGACTGTGGGTCAGTGGATCGGTCCAGCACTGTACACTCGTATACAGGGGTAACCAAACATGAACTGAGCCTAGATCAGTCTTGAGTGATCTCAGTGTATGTGTTCTCAGTCTTCTTCTTCACTCATGCGTGCCTATCACAGGGGCCGATAGACGCTATAACAGTGGAATGCTGTGATATCGAGAACACCGTATTCCCAATGTTCTGCCCGCCTAAACCTAAACAGACAGAGTGACGGAATGGGAGAAAGAGACGGAGACGGACAAATGGCGTGCCACAAAAAAGATCTTGGCCGTTTTACACAATTTTCATTGAGATTTCAAATAACGCTTGTAGACCTAATCAACCATCCAACAATGACTACTGTAGAGTTGTATTTTACATTTTGCAACTTGGACTGCACCCATGACCTCTTGGATCTTACGAGTAGGCCCTAATTTAGTGCTTAATCCTTGTCAGTTTTTGTTTTAGGAGTCAGCACGGTCCCAGAATGTACCATCATATACCGTAATCCAGATCCAGAGCATTGTGGGGACCTTTTTGTCCCCTAAAATCACTTTTATCTGTTTTTTTGGGGCTTTGTGGGGACATTTGAGAGGTCCCAGTGAGGGAAAACGACTTTATAGAAAATGTGCTTGTTTTATTTGAGAAACTAAACGAGGTAAAAGATGTGCTTTTGGTTACTGAGGTTAAGGTTAAGGTTAGGATTAGGTGAAGGTGTAAAATTATATACATCTGGTCATTACGGGAGTCTATGGAAGGACCTCACAAAGATAGTAATACAAGACTGTGTGTGTGTGTGTGTGTGTTTGGAGGAAATGCAAAAGATGCAATCATAGCTCATCGCTCGTGTACTGTACGTGCACACGCATGCAAGTACACAAGCCGTGATTGACATACTTCCTGTTTTTGTTTATCTGTTGGCGCTCATGTTCTCAAAGTGTAAAACAAAAGCGTTGTCTCGTTACGCCATCTCTCTCTCTCTCTATCTGTCTGTATTTCGGGCAGTTGTATGAGCTGCTTGCAATACACTGCTGTCAGGCGGTGCAAATTGCCTGCGTTGGCAGAGCAAGCCTTCCTCTTTTCAGGTGATTTGCAAAGACGCCGGGGAGATGGAGGGATTGAGAGAGACCACTGTGCAATCACAAGACAGAACGACTGAAAGAACGAAGACAATCTAGATTAAAGGGACAAGGATAAAATGAGAGCGCGTGAGTGAGAGAGAGACTGAGAGACGGCGGGACTTGTTCAATGGCAAGCCAGAAATCTGTAGAACTTCTTGATTAAAGGCACGAGGATTTGAGGAGAGCGAGAGAGAGAGAGAGAGAGAGAGAGAGAGATTAGGGTTTTCCGTGCCATTGTCCAGTAGTTCAGCAGATGTTTGTGAAGTCTCATTCCCTCGCACTAGCAGAGTGACACTGCTAAAGCTGCTGTTTCCTCCGCGCTCGCTAATACAGGAAGTATGTGTGTGTTTACGTTGTTGACATATTCGCGAGGACCCGACTGTCCCCTAAAAGAGTAAAATTCTACATTTGTCTGCGTCTTGCAGCTTTGTGCAACCTTTTTTGTGTGAAAGGGCTGGTCCCGGTGAAGTTAAAACGCTTTGTACAGAAAAGTTGCTGGTAAGTGTATTTACGTAACACCTCGCGAAAAACGGCAAGATGCAACACTGTGTGTGTGTGTGTGTGTGTGGCATGACACACAGGTGCCAGCTGTGAGAGGAAGTGGCAACGCTCGCTCCGGCTATATATAGATTCCATAGAGTTCTGTTGAACGGCGGTGCAAGGCTGCGCCGTGGAGTTCCTCGTTGCTTTCCTTTGTGTGTGTGTGTGTGTGTGTGTGAACGCATTATCGGAAACAAAATCAGACTGAAGGTCACATCTGCCATTTACAAATCGAAGGAAGTTCCAAACGTCCACCTGCTGGGGACTCAGCTTGTGCCGTATCGCCAAAGTTCTCGTTATTTTTGGTTGTTTTTTCTAACTTGTTCCTCGGCCGCCGTCGCACAGCTACCGTTCGTCGAGGAAGTGGTAGCGTGACGGTTAAAGCGTTGGCCCCGTGATCGTAACGGGTCTCACTGAGGTACCTTTGAGCAAGGTACCGTCCCCAAACACATCAGCAGCCCACCGCGCCTTCACTACGGCACCTCAACAAAACGTGACCCTCTGCGTTTGACCCACGCGTGAAGCAGCAGTGGGCGGCTTAGTTTTGCCGGTGCCCAGAGAGCAGTGCTTGGGAGGCTACATTGCTGACGAGTACCTCACCGGTACCTTCGTCAGTCTGGAACTTGAACAGATGACCCTCCGATCATAAGGGGCAACTCCCTAACCGTTACGCTACCAACGTATCCATCCTTTTTCGACTTTATATCTCCGTTATACCGTGGGGAGAGTTTCGAAGGAAATGTTCAAACCCCTGACTTTTAGCTTTTTTTCACCACAAAGTTTTTGGCCCTTCATTTCTTCTGCGGTTTTTACATTTTACGTTTATTTATTCCTCCTCTTTAACTCTTTCCACCCCTTTATTCCTTTCGACTTTTTACATTACACACAGTAGGCACATCGTTCGTTCCTAGGAAAAGACAATTTTGTTTCTTGACGGACTATTTACCGTTTTCAAGACACGGCTTTAACTTGTTTTTTCACTACTACAATTTTGTCATTTCTCCTCAGAATCCAGAAAGCACGTCTTTTCTTCAGGAAATGTTTGTTTACATTGATATTTCTGATATTTTTCTTCGGGGTTATGAGTATAAACACTTTAGAAATGAGCAAAAATTGCCCTTTAAGGCTCACAGTGTTAGTTGTTCGAACAGGCTTTCAGTGCCTTCCATTACTTTGAATATGAGTTCTTTGACGCTCGAAATTGTAACCAAAAATAAACGTTTACGCCCCGTCAGAACGGCTAACGGTTTTCGCGTCTCCCAGCTAAAGAAATGCTAAGTGCCGCGCCACGCTTGAGGGAGAGCGAGCGAGAGAAAAACGGGGATTACATTAGCTTAATTAGCAAAGCGCTCACGAGCTGGCGGCTTTAGGACAAGAGCATTGTCTCTCTGTCATATCATTTAGCCACAGGGGCTCGGTTTCTCACAGTACGAGCGTGTGTGTGTGTGTGTGTGTGTGTGTGTTTGTGGGCGTGTGTGTGTGTGAAAGCGGTGTGTTACTTTGCATTGAGGTCAAATAAGGTAACTTTAGGCTGAACTCGCGATCTCTTTCGCCGCTTTTTGGTTCGAGGCGGCTTTTTCTGGGGGGACGACCCTATTGTTCTCGAGTAAGAAAGTATACGGCGTAAAAGTGTGTGTGTGTGTGTTTGTGTGTCATGCCCCAGATATGCTTTGCGATGACATCATTCTCCGAATGCAGAAAACCCCCCTCACTGCTCGGTGAATCACTGCAGTTTAGATACACAACAGGGTGTTTCCTAACGACACACACACACACACACACATAGACAAAGACACACACTCGTTGTGACCTCGTGGTAACCCCAAACACACACACACGCACTTTCTTCACACACGCACACACTGGATCAGCTGCACAGGTGGACTTTATTTGAAGTCGATAGTTACAAAAAGATCCTTAATACAGCGATAATAGATCAAACGTCACACACACACACACACACAAACATTAGAACACACCCTCGACCGGGGTTGTGTGCGCATGTGGGATGACGGGCGGCCGTGAGGGAGCGAAAAAGAAAAAGAAAGAGCGAAAGAAGAAAACTATGTGTGTGTGTGTGTGTGTGTGTGTGTATGTGCGTTGGTGTGAAACCACAGTTGTGCCGGCATGAGAAGCTTCTCTCTCTCACTTTCTTTCTTTGTGTGTGTGTGTGTGTGTGTGTTTGTGTGTGTGTGTGTGCGCTCCATTGCACAGGTGCATGTGGGTGTGGGCACACACTGGCTCTTTAATCGAGCATTAATGCCCACACGCACACACACACACACACGAACGAACACACACACACACTCTAGTTAGCGTGTCTCAACCTTGGTGAATAAAACGAATACGTCGTATTACCTCCTGCACTTTACCTTACTCCAAGACGGGGCGCGTGTGTGTGTGCGCGCGTGCGTGTGTGTGTCACAATGACGAATCTACTTGTACTTGAGTACAAATTCAATCGAATACCTCACGTCGCACAATTACACGTGTAACTACTATTTTGCGCCTTTTTTTCCACGGTGAACGCGCCACGGTACACAGTGCGACGCTGCGCGTTCCACCCATCTGCCCCAGTGGGCAGCTGACACGGACAGTGTCCGGGGGGCAGTGCTTGGGGACGGTACCTGGCTCATGAGCGGTACCTCAGCGCTACCTTGACCGGCTCGGGATTTGAACCTGCAGCCTTACGGTCATGGGGCCGACTCCAAAACTGCCCCAAAGTAGGAGTAGTACTCGTCAGGTAGTCAAAGTAGTCCCTTTTTTTTTTTTTAGCACCAGTACCTTTCTTGTAATGGAGTACGATTATAGGTAATGGTCCTTTTTACAGCACTGGTGCGTGTACATCTGTGTGTTTAAGGGCTGGACAGACGCCTAGTTTCTAATGGCTTCTGGTGGATGTCGCCATAAAAACACAGTTGGCATCGGTGTTAGGAGTGTGTGTGTGCGCGTGTGTGTGTGTGTGTTAAAAGTGCCGGCCGTTACAGGAACAACATCTCTACTCTCTGGCTGTATGTCCTTCAAGAGGATTCATGACAGTATTGTTCCGCACTTCCTCTCCGTGTTATGACTGCGACTCAAGGTTCCCTCTAAAACGCACACACACACACGCACAAATAGTAAAAAAACAATATGTCCGTGTGTTTCAAACTGCATGGAAATTTCACGGGGTTGTTCTAAAACTTCTAACGCGTAGGTTGACGTCAGGTGGTGCAAAGGCACTGTAGTATAAGGTTGAATACTTTTTAGCGGTTCAAACACGACTGAAAATGTTTGGGTACGCTGCGGTTTTGGGGTCCGCCCGTAATTTAGGTCGTTTTATTTAGAAGTCGATTGTAAATGTCACCTGTATTTTGAAATTAGTTGAGTGCTTAGGACACATTTATAAAATCGGTCTTTCCTTTTTACACTTTAGAAAGTCGAAATTGGTTTCCAATATCGGAATATCGGAAGTCACCGTTTTTTTTTTAAAAGACTGCAGTATTTTACCTAGCTACCGTTTTACCGCTTTACGTGGAGGGATTCATTCTTTGTAGGAAACACTTCCGTCGTTCCAGATGTACGTGGAGAAAAAGTACAACATTTCAAAATAATAGTGTGGAGCAAAAAAAGCAACATGTTAAATGGGACTTGTGATATGGGCACATTGTTTGTGAATTGAATGATCTTGATGACAGTGAATGATGTAACAATTCAAATAAGTGATAAGTACAATACGTCTATAAAGCATTTTCTTTTTTGCGCATGCGTAGTCTAAGCGAAGTTTCCCGCCAAACGGACTGCCACGTCTAAAAAAATGCCTTTTCAGTAGCTTATTGTATCCAAATCCTGTAGCTTTTCCACTAACTAACTCTTTTCAAATATCGCAGCAGAGCGACAACAGTACTTTACGTTTTCCCATTATGTTATTATCATATTATTCATTTTCTCCTCAGGACGGCACGGTGGCGCGGCGGTTAGCGCTGCCGCCTCACAGCGAGAAGGTCGGGATTAAGCGGTTCAGCTAACGACTGACTAACTGACCGACTTTTCTCCTCGTTAAAAAGTTCTAACTGATGCTGAATTTCCAGAAGCTGGCATCAAATTGCTTACCCGGCTCTGAAAGGCGACGCGGATAGAACTTAGACGTACACAAGCCGAAAATCGAAACTCTCTCTAGCTCCAAAACGTCGGTAAGAGTTTCATCGTACTTTATACGTCACGTTTCACGTTTGTTATGTATTCCGTTTTTTGCTTTTACGGCTACGCTGCTGCACTAATCTGAAGTGTTGCTGGATGGAATAGCTTGGCTGTAGCTTAGCTACCTTTAATTATAAAATAGCTTGTCGGAGGAAAAAGGCCAAAACTTTTGGGGAAAACGTTATCGTCAGGGAGATGACGAAATATTAACAATAGCTCCATTCATTCTTCTGTATCTGATCATTCAGTCGACTGCTTCTTGATCTTATCCAAAATTCTTTGCACTTATCGCTCGTCATATTCGTTATTTCGACTTGGACTGCGAGAAGTAACTTGTTACGATCAGAGTATTCTACTACATCCTCTCACTGCTAGAGGTGGAGTACGCATGTGCAGAAATGACGGCAATTTACTCGGTTCAATTCTTCAGACTCCGATTTCCGGTTCCTGTTCGTTTCAGTTGGTACCGGAAAACAACAATGGGTTTAAAAAATGTGGAATTACACTAGAAAAACGTTTCTCACGTGCGATTCTGGTTTTCAAATGTGAAAAAAAAAACCGCTCTAGACAGTGATGGCGGCTACGTCTGAACGAAACGTCGTGTATCTTATAATGTGACGTTACAAAGCTACCGTTTGCACACTGCATTTTTGCTCTTCTAACATGCCAATCCAACTGACGATGGCAAAGAATATCTTTTCACGACCTCGCCAGAAAAAAATCCAATTTTTAAGTCAATTGCTCCCTCTGTTGGCCACCTACATAAATCCCAGCTTCACAAAAAAAATATGTGTTGCCACTCTCACTTTTAGTCTGGTTTAAAGGGGTTAAAAGCCACACACACACGTCCTAAATAAACACAGGCCTACACACACACACACCCCCGTTCCCAGACGAGTTCCACACGGGACTTGGTGTAAACACATCGAGTTCAGGGAACGTTTTTCTATATCCAAGTCTGGAAACAAAGCCATCTAATGTCAACACTGCAGAAGCACGTAGCTAATCTTTAATCTGTTTAAATAACCCAATAAAAGTGTGCAGAGCAGCTGCTGTGTGTGTGTGTGTGTGTGTGTGTGTGTATACGTGTGGGTCCTCAATCTAAGCGAGCTGGGCAAACACAAAGGAGCACGGCGTGGTAAGAAGCTTTAATAGTCGAATTTGTCTGGAGAAAAATCATCAGCGATGCAAAGAGAAATGTGTGTTTGTGTCTTTGCAACGTTCCTCAGGTCTGGCAGCCCTTGCTGATGAACTCCATAGCGAAAGCATCCAGATTTTCGCATGCGATCCGTCCGTTTCCCTGGCTGGCGCACTCGGCTTGCGAAGGCCAGCGCTCAAGCCACGTCTCCTTGCCCAGAACATAGGAGTACCTGGTAGGACGAGAGCGAAAAACAGACCTGATTTGAGGCAAAAAGAGAGGTGCTCTTTTCTCGGAAGGAGGCGTCAAATTCAGCGTTACCCATCGTTGGCGCTGCCGCTGTTCCACACGTCGCTGTGAGGGCCGATGACCAGGTAATCCTGGCCCTCAACCAGGTGGAGTCCCTCCCTGCAGTTGGCGTGGGAGAGGAAGACTCTGGTGTCGTCCTGCTTCAGGCCAATCTCGGATCCTGCGCACACAGGACGAGATGCTCACAGATTCCGGTTGTATTGCCCCGACGATACAGATTGCCAAAAGTTAATTTTGTTGCGTCCCTCACCCTCCTTGATGACCTGCAGGACCTTCATCTCGTATCGGTCGTACTGACTGGCGTTGACGCTCAGAAGCTGGACCTTAAATGCTGCGGGAGAGAGGGAACGCAAAAACACGAGTGTTCGCCAAAAATGAGAAATGATAAACGATGGGACGTAGGTCATACAAATGTAATGATCACTGTAAAACCGGACGAACTCGTCCATGACGACGTATTGGAGAACGAGATCTCGGCAAAATGAAGAAAACTTACATTGAGATTACAAGAAAAAAATGACTCGGAACAGATTGTGACGCAATTAGCGTCTATTTATCGACTTCCGTGTTCAAGATTATGATAAATCGCATCTAATATATTGTTTTTGTGTCACAAAAGGTGGAAACTGATGGTTAAGTTTAACATTTCACTCATTTAACGTTCTAAACGCAAACTCATCATGCAAACGATCAACCATTTCAGTGGACGATGGCAAACCAACAACGCAACGTGAAAAGCTGCGTTGTAAGATGTGAAGAAACCGATGTTTCCGGTGAAGGTGGAAGTTTACCGTGACGTAATCCGTTGCACGCAAATTTCTGCCGGTCGCTCGCTGAAATCGCATGACTTTCCGTTTTCGCGCCGCAGCAGTCGCCTGTGCAGAGAGTGCGTTCAAGTACATTTCGGGTTCAAAAAGGTTAAGGCGTGAGTGAGGGAGAGAGGAAGTAAGTAATTGTGTGTAAACTCACCCTGAGTGCAACGGCAAATGTTGTCGTTGCATATTTGACTGAGCTGCTCCTTGTCCTCTGGAGGTGTGTAGAATCTGATGCAACTTTTATCTGATACAGCCAAAACACGCACCACATTTGGCATTTTGCATTCGAATCACTGTAATGCGTCACGACGTAACAAACATAATAAACCAAAGACACGTTTACACAATCAGTGTATCGTTCCAGCCGTCGTTTTTTGTTTTTTTTTTAAACGTGCTCCCGTCTTTGTTATTTGACCAGGGAATCAACCTCTCTCTTTTATTTATTTTCATTTTAGAAACATTTTTGGTATTAATTTGAAAATGAACGCACGATACACGGGTTAGTGACACAACAGAATAGTGACACGAACTTTATTTAACAAATAAACTCAAATAAATAGAAAAATGACAAAACTTGAGAACTGAAATACACTGGAAAATAATCTAGGGCCGTGCCTAAAGATCAATATATCGTGATATTATCTTTCACAATATATTATAACTATTTCTAGCTTCAAAAATTGATATTTCCGAGGGGGACGATCGTGCACCACGAGCACCCTCAGATAACTGACTGGGCACTTTCAGTTCTTATTTTCACTCTTATGCACTTTATCTTAACATTTTTGGTGTCCGCTAGTTCAGTGCGTTAAAATGCAAAGACAGTAAAGTTGAAATTCCGTTCTGAGTTATGTCGTTTTGGCTGAATCGTACACAGCAACTTGCATTTCGACATTTTCAGTGCACTGTAGAATATCGCAATATGTCACAATATGTATAGTATCGCAATATATCGTGACATAATCATATCGTGACCCATGTATCGTGATACGTATCGTATGGTGAGGTCCTTGCCAATACCCACTCCTAAAATAGACCCCAAAGAAAAATAACACGTTTATACAGTGTCTGAACAGTGTAAAACCGTATTTATCGTGTGTACTGTGTTAAGTTTACAGTGTGTACTGTATTTGTGTGTGTGTGTGTGTTCATATTGAAATATTTCATGTACCTTTATTATAATACTGGTAAACGGTAACTGTAGAAGGCTGGAGAAGGCCAACTTTGAACTTCTGCTGGAGTCTGAAAGTGATGATGTCTGTCTCTATGTTGGAGACCTGCACACACACACACACACACACACACACATTTTTTCAAAAATATTTTTGACAATTGATTTTATACATTTATTACAAATATAAAAAACTGAACATAACAGAAAAAAATATCGACATGTAGATAACTGAACCCCAAAACATTACCTTAAACAGGTGTATGATGAGAGACCCTCTGTCGCTCAGGTTGTCCACCACTTGGAAGTTGTTTATATAGCGGTCAACGGAGTTTGAGAGCTGCGGAGCCGCGTAAAACACCACGTAAAACATCACACTACAGCGTTTCTTGCTGCTCGAAACAAACGGAAAACCCGAAAATGGTGGTTCTCACTTAGACGTTTTGTGCTGTGCTATTTGAGAGTTGTCTTTCTGCCACTAGAGGTCAGCCTTACTGCATTTTAGGATTGAAATCCGTGAGATTTTGTAGATTTGTAGCACAAAACAATCTCAAAATTGGGTGGTAATTGGACGCAAACTTCAATAAACCGTGTAGCATGTTATTAATAATTAGTGACATTTACATCTGTATTTTCACAGATTTAAAAGTCCATCCTATTGTTGAAATGCTCTTTCCTTTCAGTCATACATTTGTCTCTGAAATTACTTGCATTTTATTCCCAAATCATAAACAATTTCATTTTTCATTTTGATCACCTGCTCCAAATCGGAATATTCTGGCTCAAAGCCGGTGGGCAGACTGATGTCCAGAACAGCCATACGGACTTGACGCGGCTCCAGAGCTCTGATTGGGCAAAAATGTCTGGTTATATGATGATGATGAACGTACACTATGATACCGCGTTAAGTTGAATGTCTCACCTCACGTTGATGGTGAGATTATAATACTTCTCGACATCTGGTGGTGGCTTCTCTGCATCATGCAAGTTAGAAAAAAAACGTGAAGAAGCAATTGGAGAAGTTTTCAGGTTGTGGCATCATTAACGTTTATAACGTTTCGCATTATGAGAACACGCACCGCTGCTCTCGCTGATGGAAACGTCCAGTTCAAAGCCGTTGCAGGAGCTTTTCTCATAGGCGTCAGGCAACTCGTTATACACTGTTACAACCTGCAGGGAGAGACATGACGGAGAATTACAAAGGCCCTGTTTATTCTGAGTTATTCTGAGATTTCTCCTCTTTGTCATTTCTTCTGACTCCTCATACCTGAACCTATATACACATTCCAGTGTTACATGATCTCATGCGTTTCTTATGATCTTTCATATGCGTTTGTAGTACCTCCAGGATGCCTTGTCCCTTCCCTGTAGCCATCACTGTAAAGTCCCGATCAAGAGGAACCTGTGAACCCACCAAACTTCCAGAATGAGTGAATGTCACGTAGAATAAGATCCGACACCAGACAAATACCAGTCAATTAACTGACCCGTGAAGATCGTGCTACATGGGCCAATCTGGAAGTAAAGGCCCAGTGAGTGTCCGAGCGGCCGGGGACGGCCAGTTCCACCTGTAGACTCAGTTCAGATGAAGGAGGCTTCCTTAATAGATACTCCGAGAGGGCCTGTAGCACCACCAGGGTGGACTGAAAGATGGAGAAGGAATCAGTAATATCCCAAGATAAGTGTTATGATACACATGATACTATACTTCAGCGCTTGAGGGCCGCCTGAATAAGTTCACTCCCAGGGGGCCCTGAAAAACACGACTCCATCAGTTCGTGGCCAATTCGTAAGTAGTGGTACCTGCGTGGAACCAAATCCTCCCCCGACCCCACGCTGCTCATTGAGCCATTTGAAGGGGGCGTCAGCCTCTGACAGGTGACCCCCTTTCAGCAGTGCTAATAGAGCATATCCTGTAGCTTCCAGGGTGTAGAACTTGTTATCCGAATCTGGCCAGTGAGTGCGATCTGAGGTTTAAAAAAAAAGAGGAAAAAGAAAGTGAAAGACTTCTAGTCCCTGACCAAGAGACAAAAAAAAATAGACCTACAATGCACCACAGCAAGCCCCATTAGCTAGGGGGAGGAAGGGTATTTGAGTTTTTGGGGGACAGGGCCAGAGCCGAATACCTGGCGATGCAGCCTTCATCAGCAAGCTCTTCTGACAGCCTTGGTTGCTCACAGCCAGAGCGTAGCAAGCTATAGCCACGGAGTACGGTCTGCTAAGTTTCGGGAAGTTTTCCTTGAGGTATTCCCCTGCTCTTCGGTACGCCACCTCTGTGTTGATTTCTGCGTTGCTACAACTGAAACTTTGAGCCTCAGCCAAGGCAATGAGTACGAATGCAGTTAGCGTCTGTCTGGATTCGCCACCATAAACACCTCCCTGTATACAGCAAAATGAAAACATAAAAAAATTACGTTTTTGGTTCGATAGCAGCAAATAAAAGCACTCAAATTGTGTTCCAATCGGCGACCTTCAACTTTTTCTGCAGTTATTGTCTTCTCAAAGGATCTTTACACTTTACCACTGGTCCAAATATTACACAAACCCTCATCAGTACCCTTGCTGTACCATTTCTTCCTTTTATGACGTCTCACCATCATATAGGTGGCAGAGACGGGATTGTCCTCCTTAAAGGTTCCAGATGAGAGCTGTTTGTTCTTGAGCAGGTAACGCAGAGGCCCACAAATGTGCTGCTCCTTTATGGTGATGAAGGAGTTGGACATGGAGAACACTTTCACCACAAAGGCTGTAATCCTGGTCAAGAGAACGGGCGTTTAATGATGATAGGTTTTCGAGATCACTCACAAATTCCTTTCCTTACATACATACCAGGTGCTTGCTCCTTCCCTTCTGTACGGTGGATAAGAATCATCACTTCTTTGAAAATTAAGCTGGTTCGTATAGCCTGAGACAGACACAGAAAGAGAAGACATTCTTCCATCCCACCAACGAAACGTGAAGTGTCATCTACATGTCTGCCCGTCCACTCATAAATCATTCATCCATCCATCTTTTTTTTCCAACCTTTCTGGATGTAGCCGATAGCCTCCACCCTGCGCTCCATTCCCACGCTTTCCCACTGTTTACTTCGGTCCAGGTATTGCGTGGCTATGAGGGGAAGTGTGAAGCTGGCCAAGTTCTGCTCCACACACCCACCAGGCATCCGGATCAGCGTCGCAAGCGAGTCCTGGTTGATGGAGTTGTCGATGCTGTCCGAAAGCACGTTACCTTCAGGCACAAATTCAACACGCAAATCAATGTGTCACGAATGACAAGGTCTTCCTCCAAGGCCTAATAGTCGGAGGCATTAGCAAATCGCTCACCTCTGACGTTGACGTGCGTCTCGGGTAGTGAGTTAGGAACCACATTGCTCAGTTTAGACTTTTTCACATTAATAAGCTGCTTTCCATCTGTTGGTCAAATACATGCAAATGCACCTCTTAGTCAAGATCTTTATTGCAAGTAAGGCTGACCGACGGATTAAGTTATGATACCTGCATCTCCATTTTCATCAGGATTCAAAATATAGCTCCTCACATGCAACTTCTGAATCCCCTCCACCTAAAATGAAAAGAAGCACACATAATGCAGTTATAAAATGCCATTTAAGCTTATGCTTTTAAAATTAAATTCAGGTGAAAGTTGGAGATAAGCAGGTACTGGTTCCTACTGGCAATGTCCAAGCACTTCAGCTTCTGGAGCACTTTTGTGTAATTTTATACCTTAATACAGTACAGTTTGATCGATCAATTAGCATCTCTTTAGTGTACATGGAAGCTTTAACTCATTGGAACTCAATATTTGTGTTGGCCATTTTCTAGCACCTTGCTGTGGTTTCAACTCACCAAAAATCATATATTGGGAATCCTTTGTCCAGAAACTGATCAATGGAATATATGTAAAATATTATTATGGAACTCTCACCACCACTTTAAGATTCTTCCGAATGGCGTCCTCTCCAGAGAAATGGCGTGCTGTGGCGGTGACCTGCAGGGGGAGCTCTCCAGCACGGAGTGGGATGACAGTGTAGCGCAAGACAAAAGAAGATCGTGCTCGCACTGATGCCTTCTGCCTGTGAGCGCCAGTAAAGGCAACGCTGCACATGTCCTCCGTCTTCTCTAGGATCACCATCACCTACAAAGCCGCGGTACACCGTCATTAACCTCAGACCGACAAATAATCAACATTTCAATGAAACGCAATTTCATTGTGTATGAACAACCTCCAAGTCCTCGTTCATGTAGTTATGCAGAACCGCCTTGACCTCCACGTGTTCGTTTCGGGCTGCGGTGCGAGGAAGCTTCAGATCAACAAAGAAGCGCTTCCATGCTTTGATGTTATAGGGCTCTGCCACGCAAAAGCCTGCAGGTGTTTAAAAAGAAACCATCTTTCATAGAAAGCAGGACATTTTCTTAAAAGATAAGTGAATTTAGAACAAAGAGTAGGTCAACGGGTGTCAGGTGGTGGGTGAGAAACGATTACCTTTCTCAGGTGAGCCACTTATTCCTAAAATCCCCCACTGGGTGATACTGTCAGGGAGAACCTGGTCCACCTTCAAAGTGGCCAACCTGTTTAGACCCAATATATATTGGAGAAATTAAAAACGTTAAGAGGTCCCATTAAGGGCAATTTGGCCTTGATGATATTAATATTATTGATTAATAATTGTATTAATCAATTAATTTATCAACACTAGCTCACTTACAAGCTTCATACAGCAGATTGAGCTAAAGGCAGTAAAAGACACACAAAACATGGCAACATAGGAGAATTTTACATCACTTTTACCCATCTCTGGCAAGTGGTCCAGACACATCAGGTAATCTGACGTCCGTCCACAGCCAGGACTCATAAAACTTGGTCCGAACATAGATATCGTCTACTTCAGCATACTCCTCTTCATCAAAATCTTCTGCCAAAGGCTGATTTTCTGAATCTGTCTGAGCCTCTGAACCTTCCATACGTCCCGCAGCTCCCATAGGTTCAGAAGGATAAGAAGAGACTGGTATTTCAGGGCGGCCTGGTAGGCCAGGGGGGCCTGGTATGCCAGCCTCTCCTCTAGCAGGTATGCGATGGTGAGGTTGTCCAACTGGAGAACAGGAAAGACGTGACACAGGATAAGTGGATTCAGGTGTGATGTAGAATGTAACTATAATAATTGATGTTTCCTGTTAAACTACCTCTCAGACATAGAGTATATACATTTATCACATGCTCTTCTCAAGACCAATTTTACATTTCCCTACAGAGATGCTGTGTTGTTGATCATAAGACCATGATATTGGAAATTGAACTTAAAACCACATCTAAAACCACAACCTCTCATTTGAGAAGCTTCTTCTGTTCTGAATTTGCTCAGAAATTGTGAGGTCACTGAGCATAACTCTTAACCCTAAGGTCTTGAGTGCTGAAATTGAAGGCAGCTGGACTTTTTAAGGTTCTTCCAAAAGCCTTCTTTAGTTCTGAACTGAATAGGAATTATAAAAAGCACCTTGGGGTCAAGGGTTAAGGTATAGGTTCTCAGTCATCCAGGACATGATAGTCTTGGTAGTGCCTGAATCAAAAAATACCCACTTGGTAATCTAAAATCTTATACTGTAGTTACCAACTCAGGATTTCAGTCACAGCATAGACCACTCTTAGTAAAACACCAAGAGGTTTGAGCTCTCATTGTATTCTACCTCACTCAAGACTACTATCTTGTCCTGGATAACTGAGAACCTGCCCAAACTGCTCCTTATGATTCTGGAAATGCAAGTCTCACTCTAAACCACTTCTCCATCACCATGGTCTTAAGTGACATAAACCCTGAGTTGGTGATCATTAAGATTGGAGTTTGAATCCCAGGAACATCTGTGGGTCCCTGAGCAATGCCCATGATCCCGACTTGCTCCAGGGAGACTGTATAATCCCAGTAGATAGGAAATGAAAATCAATGTGTATATTATTGTAAATGTAAATCTCTTTGTGGACATGAACACTCACATCGGGCCATCACCATCTCACTCTCCCTGGAATTCATATATATGCGTAAACCAGGGTGAGGGCGACGTGGATAAACAATTTCATATTCAAAGGATGGCATGGGGGTCGTTGTAGTCGGCTCGGCCGTCGTTGGCGGAGGAGGGGTGATGGGGCCCAGCACCTCTCCCCGGAACTTGGAGCAGCACTGGAGGAAGGCCTCCACGCAGGTCCAGCCCTCAGCAATGTAGTACGAACGGCGTAAGCAGGAATACGGCATGGGGATGTCTCTCATGCCGTCGATACAACAGCGCTGCAGGAGCTTGTCGGAGTACCTTTTTTCTGACCACACACAAAAGACAAAAGACGGTAATTATTGGAACTCATGGCTGACGTCTTGTCTGCTAAAACTGAAATCTGATTGCGCTTACCCAGTTCCGCTCTGAGGTGTATACGGGCTGTGGAGCGCCTCGTCCGGGGCTTCCAAGGGCACGGATCTTTTGGGGAAAAGTAGGATGTTAAATCAGACCACAGGGCCTATTCTTTGCTCCTGTAAATTAAAATTAGTCCTCCCAAATCGATCCCTCATTTCAAAGAAATGCAAAATAGAATACTTTGTTTTAGCTGGGCATATATGTATCACTGACCAAATCTAATTCGCGTTTTTTGTGGCATAAAGTTGTGTATTACTGATGGATTCACTAAAAGTAGATCAATAGCTTGCAACATGCAAACATACAGATCAAACAGTAGAAAATCAGTACTATTACCTAACCAATGTAAGGGCAAAGTCTTAATCTGTCAAACATTTAAGCAGAACAGATAAGTTTTAGTAAATAGGTATGGCGAGTCTTTGGACATTTGATGTTCACAAGTTTGGTATTATCTATTCAGGAACCCTGATGTAAATTATGGACCTAATTAAGTCCACATAACAAAATCGTACAATTTTACAAGAAATGCACTTTGTAGACTGTAAAATTCAGCATTTTACGACATTAAAAAGCCACATGCTGCCATCTTCTCAACGTATGCAGTGGTACCATCACTGTTGGTGCTCTGCATGTAGTTAGACTGAAAGAGCAGTCCTGCATCTTTAAACACGCCCATGCTGTCTTGACCTCCCCCTGGGGAGCAGCCCATATCGCCGCGACCCACAGTCTCCCAAATCTGAGAAATGAAAGTGGTGCAGAACTCGGTTAGTTGGCATAATTGGCTTATGAGTTGGCGAGACTCGAAACATGGTTGCTGTAAAGCAGTGTCACCTTTCTCTGTGTTAGTCGACTGTTGCTCAGTAGGAAAACGGCATTGTCTACTGCAACCAGGCTGACTTTTGCCCCGGGGTCACCTCTAATCTGGAAGCGAAAGGTGTCCCCTGGCGAGTATGAGTCCGACACGTGCCCCTGTTCTGGGCCCACACTGAGCTGGAAGGAGATTCAGACAGCCAACAATTGCATAAATGAATTAATGATACATTGCTGAAGCAATTTAGGCACCCAAAGTACTTGGGTATCACATTGCGGACATACTTCAACCTCATGAACACGTATTAAATAATGCATTGTTCAGACCTCAGACCACAAGTCAGGTGAAGGTGACTTTCACAATCTACAGTAGGTGACTCAAAACATGGTGGCGCAGACACAGAAGAGAATTCACCAAGAGGACGACCAAAGTGTCCAAATTTAAAAGGAAGCATTATTTTGGAAGCGTTCCCTCACTTGTTCGGAAAGATGCCATTGGAATTTTTAGGGGCTCAGAGAATAAGGGACCAAAGTCTCTGAACTGGGATTTTGGGATTCACATAAACCTCAGGATGGTGCCCTCGTTGGACCCAGCAGCAACCAAAACATCTCCCATTTGAGTACTGGCCAGACTGAAGCCTGATTACCAAATCTGAACTGCAGGTGGTAACAGCTGGCAATGACACAGACTTCAGACAACCTCATAAATGCACCTCAATCTGTGTCCCAAATAGACTCACCGCTCCAACACAGTGACTGTCCATCTCAATCAGCACAGAGTCTGCCACAACCTCTGATTTGAACTGCCACGGCAAGAGGCAGTACGCCACAAACCGGAACGAAGGCAGCATCTCTGAGCTGACCGGCAGAGCCAAGTTAGTTATTTCCTGATTTTCTGTGTTCACCCTTCCGGCACGGATAATCTTGCCTTTACTCAGCACCTAGGTACACCGAAGAGGGAGAGAGAGAGAGAGAGATCCCAGGTAAAGAAATTGACACAAGTAGACTTGTAGTCTTACAAGAACAGTTGCCTGTGTAGGTTTTCAGGCGCCCAAGAGATGATACGCTTGAGTGCTTAAACCAATTGCAACTGGACTTCTTTTCAGGTCTTGAAGACATTTAAAGTCTCATCCAAAAGGCTTCTTCAGGTCTAAAATGGCTGGGAAAATCTAGGTATTGAGTAGGGTTGTTACAGTGAAGGTGGGCCTGAGAACAGTTCCAAGAGCAGTTATTTCTGTTTATTTAAAGGCAGAAGGGAAAAAAAGCACACTCACCGCATATGAAATATATTTGATGACGCTCCTTTCCTTCTCAGAGAAGGTGCTGATGTGCAACTTGAAGTTTAAGAACTCTCCCAGCTTTACCGCCGATTTGTCAACAGAGATGTACAGGTAGTTTTGACGACTCATGTCAGAAGGCATATACGGATTGACCCTTAGGCTCTCGGATGCCTGTTGCTCATCTTTGGCATCAGGGACTACAGTCTTCACCTGAAAAGTGAGGTTGAAATATGATAAGCAGTGTTGGGCCTCTACAAATAAAACATGGGTAATGCAAAGTAATGAACCTAGTTAGACTCACAGTGATCAACTGTGTCCCCAAACTGGAGGGCATGTTAAAGGACGCTTTGATGGTGCCACTGTGGACTGTAACTGGACTGGACAGGAAGTTGATTTGGACAGGAACGTTTGGAGCTGGAGAGCCATCATGGTGGCTTATTTTAACCTGGGGAGCAAGTCCGGAACATTTGAACAAATCGCTGCTAAAAACCGTCTAGAGTTTATTGAGTGAATTTTAAAGCCAACTACCGTTAAGTCAAAAGGTAGGCCCGGCTTAAAAAATCTCGGGGTGTCCTTGAAGGAGATTGTGTGCAACGCCAAAACGATCTTGATGCCAGACTTCTCGGCCTCCACCAGGTCACTTCCTGTGCGTTGAAATAGAGACTTGATTTGAAATGATGTGGAAAAACTGATACTTTAAAAGACCAGTCTCTGCATAAAAAACAATGACGCAGTGCTGTCTTTTTAAATTCAGCTGTAATTTGTGATGTGAGGCTTTAATTTAGCCTGTGTGGTCCCACCAGTCTTACCATTTCTTACTTTGCTTTTTCCATTTGATGTTTCAGTTTAAGTCACTCAAGATTTAATATTAAGCGTGTTTATTCATCAACGTTATAATTTGTATATATAATATATATATTATATATATTATATTTTAGTGATTTTTCAGATCCACATACAGCAGATAATATTACCGCATTAAACGTTGTTAGCATGCTGACCACAGAACAGTTAGGAGAAGAGACTACATGACTGCAAGAAAAGCAAGCAAAAGTCTATTTGATACAATTTTCAAAGCTGGAAATGTGTCATCGTCATGGTTCACGGTTACATGGTTGCGGCTTGCGTGATGGTAGAGTAATGTAATGAAAAGTCCAACCTGAGCTGGTCATGACTGAAGCTTTGACATAGATGGAAGATCCCACCAGGCTGCGGATGTCTGGATAAGTGTCCTTGAGTTCCTTCGTGGTAAGAGTGACCGTTCCTCCTTTCAGCTGGACAGCATCAGCAATACATTTTTGAAGTAAATAGAGTGGTTATTGTATGATTGGACACACTAAAATATTATGATTATATCTCTTTGTCCTCCGCCATACTAACGATCTCCACTGTAGTGTCACCTAATGACAGCCTTTTTATATTGTTACACTTATTCCACTCACATTTTTGACTTGCTTCATGAGGGGAAGCCTGGTTTTCTCTGCGTTTCTCTCTATTCCAAAAACGACGTAAGCAACACCTTCCACCTGCTCGCCGTAGAGATACCTGAGACAAGACAACGCCAGTTTTAACTAGAAGTTAAGGAAATTTTATGATGTCAGCGAATCTGGGTGTGGATTGGAACACACCTGGCAAAAACCTCCACCTCCAACTCTTGGTCCTCCAAACTCAAGTGGGACTTTTTTGGTACAAGTGTGACATTAAACGCCGGGAGTTCTAGAATGCGAATGACAACAACGCTTACATGATCATTGTTATACGTTTTTTTTTACACTCTCCACAGCACGGGATGAGATTTTTAACAAAGTATGAGAAAACATTTGTCAGCACATACCATATTTTTTCACTTCAAATGGTGTGGTAAATGTGTTCTCCTTCCAGTGGTCAAATTTTGCCACAATTTTCCATGTGCCCTCTCTGTGAAATAATAAAAGTTTGTTTTAATTCCTAAACATTAAGACAATAAAAAGTCATGAATATTGAGCAAATCCGATACTCACTTGACCAAGTCTGAGAGAGCAAAAGTGTCTGAATATATGCCATCAACAGCTCTGGACTTGTGTGTGGCATAAACCGTAATGCCGTCTGGGTTCTGGTTAGAAAGCATAATTTGCAACATATAAAGTTAATTAGAAAAATATAACGTGCGTTTCTTTTACCATGTAAATTATTACTTTCTGATTTAGTTTGCCTTTTCTTATTTAAAGTTTAGTTGGCCAGGTTTTTGCCTTCGTCTCTTGCCTTTCTCCCACTCTACAGTATATAGCCTTCTCCCTACTTCTGCACTTTTCCCTCGCTCCCCAGAGAGCACCTCAACCAAATTTGGGCAACTTTTTGACCGGGGGAGCGCTGCTTGGGGATGGTACCTTGCTCATGAGTACCTCAGCGGTACCCAAGTAGCCATTTACCAGTCTGGGACTTGAACTGGCGAGGCTTCCTTTATCGTTCCTCTACGAGTAGACGTGGAGATTACGCTGATGTCGATTTCCACCTTGTACTTAGAAGATTTTTTATTTTAGTCTGAGCCAGCGACATAAAAGGGTTTCAAAGCTGTCAGTCTCATAGTTTCCGATCCCTTTTCTGTTTCCTCCAGGCCTTAAAAATGACTTGATAGCTGGCATTCTTAGGCCCAAGGACACATCTCCTATTTTGTGAGAATATTCAGACTTTTTTGCTTCCTCTTTATTAGTGTTTTGTCTGGTCTTTAACGTCCTTTTTATTTACAGACGTGTCGCAGCCGTCTACTTGCCGTTCTTAAGAAAGTTTAGACATTTCGATAGTATGATATTATACCACTGTAGAACTGTAGAAAACCCAATAAGCTGACGGTTTGCAATAATATTTGCGTAATAACGCCCTTCGCCACTTGTAGATACTCTTCTTCGCCGAGGAACGAATCTCTGCCGAAAGAGGTCTTTTTTGCACCCTGCGTACGTGAACATTGTGGACCCGACCTTCGCCTGACCTTTCACCTCTTTGCGTATTGTATGTGGTCAAGATGACAAAGTTCACTTTGCGAAATAAGTGCAATCAGGCTTCTCAAACATACCTGAATCTCAGCAGATATTGTGCTGCTGAAGGCATGGAAATCAGGAGTAGAGGCAAAGGCTCGCCAGCGCACTGCAGGTAGAAAAAGTCTGTTACGGTTTGCAAACTCACTCGCCTCACCGAAAGCGCTAATAGCTGCTTCAGCTAATATATCTACATGCATGTACAGTCTTGGAACGACTGTGTAGAAAAATTACACAAATCACATGTAGCACTTTAGCTGTGTTAATATTTAATTGTGTTGGAAAAAAGTCAGATCTTTTACACATATTTGTTCATAGCATTCAACACAATATGAGTAACGAAAGACAGCACGTGTTAATATTATATTTGTTTACACGTCTTTGCGTTACCTTTCTTGACACTTTCACTGTGTCAAAAGTGTTATTGCCGTGAATGTGTTAAAATGAACACAAAAAAAGGTTGTCCCAAAACTCCCCCATTAACGTGTAAGAATTTGATACAGTTTGTGTCCATTTTAACGCATCTTTTCTAAGAGTATAAGACAAACATTACCTAAAATTATATAAGGAGTAAAGTATAAGCTTTGAATTGTCTTATATGTGCACATCATAACCTAAACACTGAAAACGACGCCAATTATTTAGCATGTCATGGAATACATTCTTACATTAAGATCTGCTTGTAGGTTTTACAGTAACGTTTGATTTTTTCTCGTTGCTAGTTTGGATGCTGAAAGATCACCTTTGTCTCCTGGGTTGAAGATGGGCTTGTCAGTTTGGATGAAGATGTAGCCCGACAGGAAAGACACTTTAATGAGCTGCTCGAGTCTCTGGAATTCTCCAAACTGGGCGACAAGATATACGAGCTTCTGCACTTTCTCTTCTGGATGCAGCAGGTTTGGACTAATCTAATGAAGAATATGAAGAGACGTCACCAATGCTTTCCTGAAACTTCCTCTATAGAACGAATGGTGAATAAGGCCTTTTAAATGAAAATAACTAGTGAAAGTGGCAATGAATCAGTTTAACAATATTATGTTTAAAAAAAACACACAAATTGGTTTACATTGGTAAACATTGGTTAGATAATTGGTGGAATCTGTCCTTGGAACGTTTGAGATGTGTGGGTAGTTGGACCTACTTTTTTGGTGGGTTGTGAAATGATAATAATAAAATAATTTTAAAAAGCTGTTCGTTGCCATTTTTTGGCCTTATTTTTTATTTTACTTACTTATTAGATCTCATAAAAGTGGTGCTGCCAGTGCTGACTGGAGAACGACTTTACCTCTACAGTTTTGAGAAGGTTGTAATTATTGTCCGAGCTCAGTGTGGCGGTTCCCTGCCAGAGAGTGCTAGATTTTCTGGGGAAGTCGTAGACAGACAGAGACACAACAACGGGCCCTGAAAGTCCAGATGCCTCCAGTATGATGTTTTCTTTATTCCCCACTCTCAGCAATGAGGGAAGCACCATGGAGAACCTGTAACATAAAGGAATCGGCATGTTTCCTAAATCATAGCGATATACATAGCGGTATTTGTACAAAGAATCAATAGTCATTTGTTGTGTTCCGATCACATAAAAATCACTTACGAAAAGGTACTTGTTTGTATACTTAATGATTCTAGTGTTTTTAGTATACTTCAGTATTTTTGTAAGTGTATAATCATTTTAATTTTAGATAAGGTGGAAAAAAAACTGTTTTCGCTAGGAGCATTTTTGTGTTACAATCACTTAACAATCACCTAAAAACAAGCACACCTTCAGTATAGATAAGTATGTACTTCTTGGGTTATAATATTTTTGTTGGTTGTTCATCGACTTTAATTTTAGATTGAAAAAACTGCTATGGCAATTTTTGTGTTGTGATTACTTAAAAATAAAATGAAATTCAAAAAATGTTAATTTTATTTACACAGAAATCATCACAAATACGTATATTTTGGTTTTTGTAACAGTAAATGTCTGAAGTGCGTTCAGTATACTTATTTTCATGTAGTGTTTATAATATATAATTAAAATATTTTTAGTATTTGTATTTAAAATCTTGTAAGACCACTTAAAAATAAGTATGCTAGTTTTTTTATGCAAGTATACTTGAGAATTACCAAGAATACTTCTTTTTATACATAATTATTTACATTATTTTTGTATAGTAGGTCCAGTATATGCTTAAAACATATTGTTTAGTTTTAATAAATGTTATATGGTGTAATCCACATTGTGTGTGTGTGTGTGGTGTTTTTTCTTGCAGTCAAAACTAGTCCGAAAGTTCTCACTTGGGCAATGCGTCGTAGATCGGTTCCGGCCTGGAACACAAATATTTACTCTTACTGCCACATTTTTGCAAACTGAGCAGTGTAATATTAGTCATGTCAGCAAACGAAAGTCAACTAAATAACTGTAATACACTGACTATATTAGACCATTAAACATCTTTTGAAACACGTTTTAGCATTGACGTTTGTAAATTATTTTCCAAAAATAAGTTGTTGAATAAAACAAATGCATAAATACAGTACATTGAAGGCTTACTTACCTATGGTGCCTGTGGAGAAATAAGAATAATTAATTTGGTGATACAGTTGTAATACTAATATTGACATATGTAGCTATAATAATAATAATAATAATAATAATAATATTAATAATACTGAAGTAACAGACATATAAGCAATACTTATTTGATATAATAGTTAAGGATGTCTGCTGCAATTAAATCGGTCAAATGACATACAACAAATTTAAATTTGATTGGGAATTACAAGTTGACTAAATACTAAAAGACCTACTCACCACCACCTGTGTGGAAATTGAGCATTTAAATTTTGACATAAGGACATCAGCCATAACAGCAACGTTAACGAAATCATTCTTGCACAGCAGAGACTCTGTGCAGTGTGTCAACATTGCCTCAAATCAAATGGATTAAATGGGGGAAATTCCTCCTCTCTTGCCCTGGACAAACTTTCAGTCAGTGGTAAATGATTGGCTGTCACAGCAACGCAGCAAAACACCAAAAAAACTCAGCTGCACTTTATATCCCGCCCTCTAGTCTTATTCTAATGTTATCTAATATATTAATACGACCATATTAATATAAATATCTTATTTATTCATTCCACATTTACAACTAATAGAGGTCAGAGTTGTTGTTGTTTTTTTAAATAATAATAAAACTGCAGGTTAAAGTGTACATTATGCATTTTTCTTAAAAAAAATGGTTCCACGAAAAGAGTGTTAAATTTGTAATAGTAACGTAGAAAAAAATCACACATGGAATTGTCAAGGTTATTCACCTGCTTTCTACATTTTCTGAGATTTTAGATCATCTGTGTCATGTGTCCCCCCTGGACAGTTTGCCCCGGTGGCCACCAGAGGCTGCCAGAATGACTGAGTGTCTGTTTTGCCCCCGGTTCCTGGTTCACATGTGTTTTGTGTTTGTATCTCGTTAGCGTTCCTTAATTCAGCCCTGTGATTCGGTGTTCTCTTCCTTCCCCTTAGTTAAGTTTATCCTGGTTGTTCATTGGTTGTGTTCTGTCCCTCCCTCCTAGTTTAGTTAATCATCGTAATCCATTGGTTGTCCCTTGAGTGTCTCGTTTAAGTGTCACGTGTTTGTTCCCCTACATAAGTTCTGTTATTTGCTCTTGTTTTTGTCTGTCCACCATCACCCTACCTGTTTGTGCACTGATGCCATGTCCGAATCCTGGTCCCATGCCCAAGTCCTGCTGTCTGCTTGGAGTCGTGGTCAAGTCTGTCGGTGTCTTGTGCTTTTTGTTCATTTCTGTTAGTCTGTTAGTAGTAAGGTTTTGTGGTGAAAGTACTCTTAAGTAGTTAGTTGCCATTAGCGAGTAGCGTTAACTGTTGACCCCTACCCTTTACAGCAACGTTTCCCAATCCCAGTCCTCACGCCCCACCGCTCTGCACATTTTCCGCATTTCCTGCACTGTCGCGCACTGGTCCTACGTTGCTAATTAGCTGATTAGGTCATCAGCTGTGCTGTTGGTCGGGAAAGTCGAATCTGTGCAGAGCGGTGGGGCGCGAGGACCGGGATTGGGAAACGCTGCTTTAGAGTTAGCATAGCGTTAGCATTAGCCTTAGCATTAGCCGGCAGTATTCGTATTAGCTTTAGACGCCCTTTGTTGACCTTTCTCCTTTAGCTTTAGGAGTAGTACTAGGTTAGTTCAGGTTGGGTTCTGGTTCCGGTCCCCCCTTCTGTTCCTGGTCCCTGTTTTGGTGCTGGTTCCTGTGGCACCTCCCTGTTCTGTTCCTCTCTGGTCCTGATCCTGGTTCCCCTTAAGTTCTGTTCCTATTCCCCTCCTGTTAACGGTAGTGTTGGTTTAGTGAATGTCTTAGTCTGTGTCTTCGTCGCTGTCTCGTGTTTCTCTGCCTGACCCCTCCTGATCCACTTCCCTTCAGCTTGACACCAATAAAAGATGTGAAAAACGAAACCCTCCTGCGACATGCGTCCGCTCCTTCCGCAAACTGTGACAATCTGTTCATTTTTTAAATTTTGTTTCATTTATTGTTGATATAGGACAGTACCTGTGTAATGCACCATAATTGCTTTGTCTTCTATATTTTATATTCTCATTTTGCCGATTGTTTGCCGTTCTGGTGTCAAAAGTAGTCAGAGAACTTTAAAGGTTCTACACGTTTGATACAGCCTTACATGGTCTTAGCTCTTCTAGAGTTTGACACATTTTGACATCAATACATAGGAGTAATAGTAAGAAAACAAGTTGAAGAAATTCAAGTTGTTTTGGAATTCAACCCCCTTAACAGTGTCTACAAATGAGTTTAACATTGCATTGTGGTGTATTTCCAATAGGGGGCGCTTCATGACAGAAAATTCCATCTGTTGAACAGTAGTCTACCATAACCATAAACATGTTAATGTTGGCCACTAGATATAAACCAAAATCCAACTGATCATTATCTTATCCATTTGACGACCCTAATAAGCATAGACCTGACGACTTTTGTGTGTTCTGAATTTATCCTGTTTTTAACTAGTTTGAACCTTACTGAGGTTTCATCCACAAAAAGCAACACCACAAACTTCATCGGAGCACTACATTTCTTATTTATTGAAGTGATATAAGTACAGAAGAGTCGACACAAGCTTTGAAGAACATGTGAACAATGATAACGGTTTTTAAAAATATCATGTTTACATAAATAATGCAGTTACTATATAAACTCCCTAACAACGATGCTGGGAGGCTGAACGATCACTATTCAGCAATCCCAAGTTGTCTGAGCATGCTGAGTAGAATACTGACTAAAATCGTCAACTTAAGTTAAGGATAGAAATGACTAAAATGTGACTAAACTAATAAGCGTTCTTGTTTAGAGACTAATATTCAAGCTGCCAAAATTAACACGGATAGGGACTGAGTAGACTCTTCAAATCACCCTGGTCTTGCTTTATGTTGCTTAGAATCCAGGGACTGTACAGAACCGGTCTAAAAAAGAACAGGTTTTTGGATCTGACTGTAGGTACCAGAGGTGTTGCACCAAATTCTGGGCCCTACACACAAGCAGTCTCTATGTGCCCCCCCTCCCACATCATAAAAATAATTCCAGACTTCTCAAGGACCCCTCATCCCCCCACCACTTGGGGCCCTGCTAAGTCAGTCCCACTTTTCACCCTACTACATCACCTATGGTGGTTGTAAGCAATAATTGATTTAATTTGGGCTTGTCTTGTTATGTGATCAAGCTGCTACAAGTCTTTTTGCTAATGCTATACCAGAATTGGCTCACTAGATGACGCCACCTTTTGCGGTGAAGTTCACAGCAGCATAACAAATCTCCTCATTTGTGGTCTCAAAAGAAGGCTGGGAAGTGGGGGGCTGAGACTTTGTCTTATCATAAGAGCGCTGAAAATGAACACTGGAATAATTAACGTCATCCTGATCGTGTGCAGCTTCTCCCCCTGCCACACTCGTCCCCTCGGCTTTGTAGTCTCCATGAACGTTTGAATTCTGAAACAGAAAGGGGAAGAAACGATGACATGAGGACAGCAATGTAACAAAAATCGTGTCACATTCGATGCTGTTCTCCTCTCAAGCACCCTCACCATTTCACTCTGCCCATTACTGTCGGGGTTTTTGGACAATTTGGACCTTATTTTCCTAAAGAAGCAAACCAACAAAACAGTGTTTAAACATGTTATAGTCATTGGACAGTCGTTGTTAAGAAAATAATGAATTCAGAGTTCACCTACCACACCAAGAACACCAGGAAAACTATGATGAGTATTAGAGCAATACAGACTGTGAGTCCCACTATGAGCCAAGTCTTTAGTGTGTCACCACCTTTAGAAATAAATAAAACCTGAGCTCATGTTTCAATGCCAGAATTCTGAGATACAAAATTGCACATTTTTTAGTCACCAAAAGTAGACTTTTGGCTATTCTACAAAGTTAGACTTTCTAACTCAATCCCCCCATACACTCCTGTTATTAAATATAACTCACAATGATCAGTTAAAGTTGCAGCAGGGGATCGAAGGTCCTCACGTCCTTTCACAGCACGCTGCCTGCATCTTCACATTTCCAGTAGAGCTTGTTGCACAGGGTTGGTTGGCTCAACTTGTCCGTTCTCGTACCAGATGGAAGTGGGATTATCAGGAAGAGTGCAGCTGGTGCTACAGCTCAGTATTACTGTCTGTCCCTCAGAAGCAGTGGTGGAACTCACCTTCACCTGCAGACCTGAACATGGAAAACAGTTTTTAAAGGGTGTTTTCAGGCTTTTGTCCATATGAAAAGAGCACAGATATAATTGGGTGTGATCAAGTACCTGTAACATTCAGAACGATACCAGGTTTACCAGAGAATTTTTCACGTTCAGACTTTGTAATGACTCGATAGAAATATTCTCCAGAGTCGTTCCTCCTCACATCTCTCATCTTCAGACTGCAATTTTTCATCTCCAATGACCACCCGATTTCAAACTGTTTTCCATCAGATCTTTGGCTCCATCACTAGGCCAAAGATAATGCCAGAACATTTGAGTAACTGTGAGAGAACTGGGATGTGAGTAAGTGCAGAGAAATGTTGTTGAACCCTCCAACACACACACACTCTTCTCTCTGTGTAGATCACATTCCAGCAGACGTTCTGAGACTGACCTATAAGAGTGATAAATTACTACTTTCAGATGTCCATATATCTAACAGCAGCTCCATTCTGAATAAAAAATTGGTCACCACACACTGAGATGAGTATAATGATATTTGTGTTGCTCACAGAGCAGGAGAAACTGCCTTGACGGTTTTGTGTAAAAAATGACCTGATGTGTTGTAAGGGCTTGTTTGGAAATACTGTCCATTATGGTACCAAATGTAAGATGCAGGTTGAGCAGTCAAACTGCAGGAGGTGCTACAAGTGAGTGTAGATGATTCTAGCTTTATCTGGAGATCTGACGGTGAGTAAAAAAACACAACACCTATTCATTGACCAGTTTGTCCAGTTTGTTAAATTTGTTAGCACTTCCTTGTAACTGTTAGGGAGGACTGCAGATGAGCTGATGATTTTCTCTCCTTCCGTAACAAGCACCAGGTGATACTCCCTCGAGTCTCTCTCTCTCAGGTCTGATATTGTAAGACTGAACGTGGGAGTTTGCAGTCATGCGTATTCCCCACACGCCCCGCATAATTGGTCTAAAGCTACATCCTCTGGATGTTTCTCCTCCAGCTCATTTCTTCGTTTGGTGTTGAACCAGAAGCTGCCTTGATGTTGGTGGCGGAGGACGAGCACGTCAGGTTTACTTCTGTCTCCCGTAACGCACAAATAGTCTGAGGATGGCATGTGACATTGACACTCTCACCCACACAACCTGAAATGATAGCATTGTTGTTATCTCTTGAAAACGGCTATACTTAGTGTTGTAGGAATTTAGCCGTGGACAACTGACCTGGGCAGTGCCTGGAGTAGTAGCAGGAGCCAGCCTGAGCCATGAGTACCTCAGCGGTACCTTTAGCAGTCCTGGGACTTGTAAAGGTATGGCTGAGGTACTCATGAGCAAGGTACCGTCCCAAGGCATCGTCCAACAAGGTGCTGACAATTATTAGCTGCTGTTTGACTAGGACACACACAAATATTGAGTAGGTAAAAATACCTGGAACATAAAGGGTGATGGTGAGAGACACACCCACATTTAAAGCACATCTGTCCACCTGACCTGAAACACAGAAAAAAAAGAACTAATAAGATTCTCAACAGTTGCTGCTAAAAATAAAAACCACACACAAATGCAATGGTTCTTGTTCAAACTCCTCATGGTCTTTTACACAGCAAAATCAATTAGGAGCTTACAGTCTTACCTACCCAGAGTTGATTCCAGTGTTGAGTAAAAAATATTAATAGTGGATGAAGTTGAAAAAACAGTGTGTTGTTTCCGATATGCCCAAATCAGTTGCAAGAAGAAATATTCGGACCTTGTCCTAAGGAAAATGCTTTTTTACAAAAATATCTGAGGCACGTAGATGAACGAGTTCATGAATGGACAAGTGTTGGCACAGAAATGGCTGCAAGTTCTTCTCATCACACTCTCACTGAAGCGTTGACATCAAGTAAAGTAAGGTTTTATTAACATTTTAATTCAATATTTATTAAAAGCCTTTCTGACAGTATTCGTCCCTAGTGTTGATGCTACATTTCTTTACTTCTTCTATGGCGTCTTGCTGTTGAGAAAAGGCCGCAAATCTCCCTTGACTCGTTTACTCCACCTGCCCACCAGAGGGCACCCCGTCCTGTCTGTCCATTGTGGTCTGTCTGTCCGTCTGTCGACGTCCTCCGTCCTGCCCCCACGTGTTCTGATTGGTTAGTTAGCTTATTGATATTGTATATTACACTTGTGTTAGCTTTAGTTCTTTCTTCCTTGTTTGTTGATCAGTTTATTTGATTAGTCTTGTTTTTATCCCTTGCTGCCAGTTTGCCCTGAATTTATCAATCTATTGGTTCAGCTGCTTAGTGTCTTGTTTGGTTTAATCAGTTCGCTTAGCGCTTGTACGGTTTCAGTTTAGTTAGATTTCGTTTAAGCCTGCTCCTCCCTTTGTCGGGCTATCATCATTTAAGATGTTCACGCACATCGGATTTCGATACGGATTTCCGGTTCAGGCTTTAGTCGAAACAGAGGCTTTAGAAAACTCCGGCCAGTGGGGATTTTGAAAATCTCGAAGCGCTGCAGTGGACCAGAAACAAAGATTTTAAAAACGGACCGCTTCGCCACACTGTGCGCGCCACCTTCATGACGTCGCAGGCGCTGCGTCTACATTAGGTTTTCTCTACAACGCAAAGGCGTGCTTTTTGACAGCGCGGCGTATTGCCTGTGGATCGAGATCTTTTTGAAAACGCGGGTCGCTTGGACGCGTATTTGTAATAAAAAACGAAACGGAAAATCTCCGCTTTCAGAAATACCCATATGTGTGGACATGGCTCTATCTTACGCTGTCGCGTTGCCAGCCAAGCTTCATTTTGGCGAGAAGTTTTCCATATTTGTTTTAAGTGGCCATCGCTCTTTTTTGTTTTCACTGTTAAAAATAAATGTTTGCATTGGTGCCGTGGATCCTTGGTGTCACCAGTGTACTATGTGGCAGAATATGACTTTTTGTAGAAACTATCCACACCTGAACAGTGTTGTGTCATATGAGTCTTTTAAAGACTATATGGCCATATCCAGACGTACACGGGTATTTCTGAAAACGGAGATATTTCTATCAGTGTCCACCTGGAGCATTGCTTCAAAAAATATCTCCGTCCACACACACAAATCTCAAAAAAAATGCTATCAGCATGCCTTTGCATTGTAGATGAAAACTCAATGTAGGGACATGGTGCATACCGTAATGCAAACCGTCCGCTTTTTTCAAAATCTTCGCTTCCTCAACCACAACTAAACGCAGAATTGAGTTTAAAAATCGTCACTTTGCCCAACGCTTAAAACCTCCATTTTTACCGCCGACCCAAACGCCGCTTACGTGGTCGAAGGTCAAAACGCATAGAAAAACCTCCGTTTTCAAAAATACCCGTGAACGTGTGGACATGGCCTAAGAGTTAACAGAACAACATTGATGTAGATTAAAAGTGTTACTGAGCTGATTCAACACTGGTGATATAAGAACCACAACAGAGCTCCAGCTGTTTGGCTAAAAACATATTTGGCTTTTCTAAACAAGGTATATTAATAAAGAATAATAGTACTAAAGAAAGTCTAACAGGGCTTAAAATGTGGCTCAGCCGCAACAGTAAATAACCAAGTGTTGGGGAAAAAAACAACTTAAACTTGAGGTGTGAAACTCGCGAAAATAAATTTGCAGACAAAGTGTTTGTGGTTCTTTGACCAGATCCACCAGCTGTGAATGGCAATGTTGTAGTTTTGTTGCTGGTCTTCATTTCATATTCCGTGTTCATTTCCACCTGCTAAACACCTGCTTTCCTCAGTCTGAGTGCTAAGCAACCAACATTTCCTGGAAAGTCACACACTCTCTGTGTATGTGACAACACATGCCACCACATACTATGCTGTAATATTACGGTTTCTATGCAATGGTTAAACATGGAATTAGTGAGTTTGCTCTGCATTTCAAATGAAAACACAGACTTTACAGATTCTTTTTCACTGCATGTTGGTTAATCTACAAAGGATCGAGTATCTTCAAAAATGACATGAACATTGTCATTTAAAGCCCATTATAATAGACTGATTTTTTTTAAACAAGACAATAAAAATGCTGTAGTTTCTGCCAGAACTTAATCATGTTTTAAACTGAGTGTTGTATTATTTTTATACTGGAACAGTAAAGCCATATGGTCCAAAAGCTGAGTCAGAGCCACATAAACGAACAAATCTAGTGAACATACCTGAATCTTGTTACACTTCCCTCATATTTCATCACACAACAAAGCTGTGATCTATATTATATGCAGTAAAAAAAATTGTTCTGGTACTACAAAAGCACAGACTATTTTCCTTGGGCCAAAAGTAAAATGTTTTTGACTTGTAACTTCCCATTTTCTATTGAATCATGCTGCGCTAACACAAGCCTAGACAGGTTTAGTTTTTTTTTAAGAGTTATTTGCTCCAAATCCAAAATATTTATTAGAAAGCAATACTGTCAAAGAAAAAGGATTAAGATCCATGGAATTGGTGAACTTTATTGCTACATTTGCAGTCGTGCAAAGAGTTTCCACAAACATTTTGAATGATAAATTGAACATTTTCTTTTAGACAATGTCAGACTCTAATGTCCACTGTCTTGAACGAGGAGCGGTGATTCTACTTGTTTTCAATATGCATATGTTAAATTACAAAGCTCCTTAGCAAGCAACACTGAAACCAAAAATCCTAAGCTACAGGAACGCTATCTATGGACTGCAGCACTAAACATGAACATGCTTCATTTCTAAAAAGCCACCTAAATACAATCTTTTTAAAATAGATTCCAAACACATTTCCGATTTAAAATGAGTTATTTAATAAAAATTGCAAAATATTTATATGAAGTTATATTGTGATGATTTCTAATGCCTTACAGCTATTCAAAATACATAAGACTTACAATTTGAGTTTCCATGTTTATATAGCTTTTATTTCTAAAATGATAAGTAATTCTACTTACATTTTTTGTTTGAGGATCTCTCTGACCCTCAAAGTGAGATAGGCTGAAAAGTCTATGAGAGAAGTGTGGTGTGTGTGTGTGTGTTAAGACATATACCACCAAAATAGTTTTTGATGATACAATCTAAACTTTCCTTCCCTTTTTTTAAAAACCCGAGACAAAAAGATAAAAAAAAAAACGCCAGTGTCCGCTTTGTGTGTCTCTTTTATTTCCATCAGATTAAACGCTTTTATATAGTCATATTTTAATGTTTGGAGGAAACTGTATGTGCATATCAATGTCATCCACAGTGCGTTGCACAATCCAGAACACTGGCTGTGGTTTTTTTACTCGTCGTTTCTATCACAGACTGGCCTCATATATTTCTCAACTGAGAAGCCAAAAACGTTAATTTCTTTTTTCACGAAAGTGTGGCACTTACTTGCTTCTCAATAACCACACCACAACCCTTAACGCCCAACTTGAACTTGCAAAGAATTTTCACAGACACTTGTGAGCGATGAATTAGATCTCACAAATGCTGATATTTTTCATAGAAGAGAATATAATAGAATTTTTGTTTCATTTTATTGTCACTATACACATGTACAATGAAATGAAAAGCAACTCCTTCGGTGCAGACATGTATGTAGAAAATAACAGATAATAAAATAAATGGTGCAAAAGGTTACAAAAAGTTCTGCGGCGCTATATACACATGGAAAAGAATAAATAACTAAATAAGTTTATATAATGGCAGACACTAACATTCACTGTTTTGAAACAGCACCACTGATTCTCATTGGTTTTGATGAGCATTGGGACAGATGCCAAATGATATGTAAACAAAAACATTTCATTTTTATGATAAACAAAAAGATTTAAGCTGGAGTTCATTATTGCACATGAAAATGGAATCTCTAAAACACATTGCGCAAACAGACACTCTACTTCACACCGAGGAGAATTTAAAGATTTTTGCCTATATACCCTTTAGCAAAAAAGTAGTATACTAGTTCATTTTATTAAGTATGCTTATATAAGTATATGTAGCAAGTATAGTAATGACCATGTACCATGTACCCAGTGTACTAGAAAGCATACTAATTTAATACTTCTTCAGACTATTAAATTGGAACAATTTTAAGTTTATAAAGAATACTTTATGATAATTTAAGAGGTCATTTGTTATCATATACTCCTTAGACTTAGTAGACTTTTTTCTTTATACTACCAGCAGGTCAAGTATACTTCACTGTACTATTCTTAAGCATACGAAGTCCAACGTTTAATTCATTGAGGTTACTTGGTTATTCATCTCTGCCGCTGTAGTAGTCAGACTCATGGGGGTGATTGTGTATCTATGATGATTATAAGTCATAATCTAACTACGCAGACCTTTTCTGCAGAGCTTTATGCTGATTGACAGGAGACGAAACAGGCTGAAAATGAAAATAAAAGGCAATTGGAATGTACACACAAATACACAATATTACACACTGACACAAAATGAGTATGACTGACTTACTTTCAGCGGCTCATAATCAGCGCTCATGCTCTCAGGGTTCAGTGTTGCGTAAGTGCCACTTGCAGATCCAGTAAAATTCTATGAGACAACACGAAATGTGATCAGTAATAATGAGAAACTGTAATTGGTTTTGAGTTGCTCTGTGCCAACCTAAGTAGCCGTTTGTGCCACAGTCTGGTCGAAATTTAAGAAATTTGAGAATTTCATGTTGGTATCACTTACAGCCAGAGTATCGTAATCTGGGGAAATGGTGATGGGGTTCAAGGTGGTGTATGTGTCATCTTGAGTCATCTGAGAGAGTGGAGAAATTCAAAACGTACGTCTTCATTCCGTTGCTTTATTTTTGACATGCTGACCAACAAAGTGAAAATAAAATCTTCTTTCAGTACCTGGGTATCTGCTCGTCCCTTCCTCCTGGTCACAAAGCAAATACAACCAACTCCGGGGATGAGTAATAAAATAAGTACGACCACCACTCCCACTGTAGTCAGCACTGCAGAGAACATCTGTTGACCTTCAGGTATAATATAAAGCCATTTAAGATAATACCAAAACATCACACATGAGAAAGTACGGAATATCAAGCCATGAATCAAGCACCACTTCCTGCTATTTCAAGCACTGATGAGTTGAAAACCATTATGAATAATTTATACCAACTTCAGCAGTTGTCTGCAAGAAAAAGACTTTTATTATCATCCAAAACACAAGGACGAACCAAAACTTCAGGACCTTTAAATAACTGCTGTAAACTGTTGAAATAAATGTACAGATGCGTCATGTAGTTTTGTCGCTTTTGCTTACACTCAACAGCAACTTTTGGTTCCTCAACTCTGACAAACAGAATTGCACCTTACATCTCTGAACACTGAAACTTTTTCACAGGAGTCTGTAAGGGTTAGGGTTAGAGTTAACCGTAACCTTGTTCCTGTAGGAAGATATAACTCACAATGACTTTCTTCAGTTAAAAGGTAGCAGGGACTGGGATGGCCCTCACGGCCCTTCACAGCACAGGAGTAGCTGCCTGCATCTTCACATTTCAGGTAGAGCTTGTTGTATTTGGTGGGTTTGTTGGTTACAACTTGTCCGTTCTCGTACCAGATGTAAGTGATTATCAGGAAGAGTGCAGCTGGTGCTACAGCTCAAGTATTACTGTCTGTCCCTCAGGAAGCTGCGGTGGAACTCACCTTCACCCGCAGACCCGAAATATTTTTAAAGGGTGTTTTCATGCTTTTGTCCATATGAAAAGAGCACAGATATAATTGGTTGTGATCAAGTACCTGTAACATTCAGAACGATACCAGGTTTACCAGAGAATTTTTCAGCTTCAGAGTCTGTAATGACTCGATAGAAATATTCTCCAGAGTCGTTCCTCCTCACATCTCTCATCTTCAGACTGCATTTTCTTTTTTCATCTCCAATGCTGTCCAATTCATCTCACAAAACTGCTCTTGTTACTCAGATCCTTGGCTCCATCACTAGGCCCAAGATAATGCCAGAACATTTGAGTAACTGTGAGATAACTGATGTGAGTAAGTGAAGAGAAATGTTACAGAACCTCCAACACACACACTCTTCTCTCTGTGTAGGTCACATTCCAGCAGACGCTCAGAGACTTACCTATAAGAGTGATAAATTACTACTTTCAGAGGTCCATATATCTTAAATTGAGCAGCTCCCATACTTCGAATGAAATTAATACTCACACACTGGAGATGAGTGTTTTATTTGTGTTGCTCACAGAGCAGGAGAAACTGCCTTGACGGTTTCGTGGAACAATACGACCTGATGTGCTGTAAGGGCTTGTGTGGAGATATTGTCCATTATGGTACCAAATGTAAGATGCAGGTTGAGCAGTCAAACTGCAGGAGGTGCTACAAGTGAGTGTAGATGATTCTAGCTTTATCTTGAGATCTGATCGAGATGAAAAACACAAATTAGACTCATTCACGACCAGTTTGTCCAGTTTGTTAAATTTGTTGTGTTACCTGTAACTGTTAGGAGTGACTGCAGAGAGCTGATGATTTTCTCCTCCGTGTAATGAAAGCACCAGGTGATACTCCCTGCAAGCTCCCTCTCTCTCTCAGGTCTGATATTGTAAAGACTGAACGGGGTGGGAGTTTGCAGTCACAGGCACTTACACGCCCCATAATCTGGGTCTAAAGCTAAATCCTCTGGATGTTTCTCCTCCAGCCATTTCTCTTTCTGTTTGGTGTTGAACCAGAAGCTGCTCTTGATGTTGGTGGCGGAGGAGGAGCACGTCAGGTTTACTTCTGTCTCCCGTAACGCACAAATAGCTCTGAGATGGTATGTGACATGACACTTCCACCCACAATAACCTGAAATGATAGCATTGTTATATCTCTGAAACGAAGCATATTTAAAGTTGTAGGAATTTAGCTGCAAGGCAACTGACCTGGCAGTGCCTGGGAGAAGCAAGTAGGATTTGTAGTTTGTTATGGCACCTCAGCGGGCCTTAGCAGTCCTGGGATTCGTAGTTGCACGGCTGAGGCACTATGAGCAAGGTACCGTCCCAAGGCATCGTCCAACAAGGGTGCTGACAATTATTAGCTGCTGTTTCACTGACACACAAATATTGAGTAGGTAAAAATACCTGGAACATAAAGCAGGATGGTGAGAGACATAATTCCACATTTAAAGCTATCTGTCCACCTGACCTGGGAAACACAGAAAAACACAAACCAATAAGATTCCTCAACAGCAAGGCGCTTCTAGCACAAAAACCACACACAAATGCAATGTGTCTTGTTCAAAAACTCCTTCATGGTCTTTTACAGCAAATCACCAGTGTGAGTTTACAGTCTTACCTACTTGCTGGATTCCAGTGTTGGAGTAAAATATTATTAGTGATGAAGCTGAAGTTTATGTATGTTTGATAGTGTTCAAATCAGTTGCAAGAAGAAATATTTGGACTTTGTCCTAAGGAAAATGCTTTTTTACAAAAATATCTGAGGCACGGTGATGAACGAGTTCATGAATGGACAAGTGCTGGGTGCAAAATGATTGCAAGTCCTTCTCATCAAGCACTTTACTGAAGCGCGGATATCGCAAGTAAGGTTTTATTAACATTTTAAATTCAATATTTATTAAAAGCCTTTTCTGACAGTATTCGTTCCTTGCGTTGATGCTACATTTCTTTTTACTTCTTCTATGGCGTCAAGGTTTCGGGGTCTCTGTTCGTCCATTGTGGTTCGCTCCGTCTCGCCTGTCGACGCCCTCCGCCCTGCCCCCACTCGCAGGTTCTGATTGTTGTTAGCTTATTGATATTGTATATTACAATTGTGTTAGCTTTAGTTTTTTCATCCTGCTTTGTTGATCAGTTTGTTTGATTGGTTCCTGTTTTAGTCCCTGCTGCCAGTTTGCCCTGATCTATCAATCTATTGGTTCAGCGTTTAGTGTCTTGTTTGGTTTAATCAGTTCGCTTAGCGTTTGCATGTGTTTCAGTTTAGTTAGATTTCTGTTTGGCATCTCTCTCCCTTTTTGTCGGTCCGCCATCACCGGCCATGTCCAGACGACATCGGAATTTCTGAAAACGGGGTTTTTCATGCTGGATCTGGCCCACATCGCAAACGGCGTTTGGGTCAGTGAAAACGAGGTTTTAGGAAACTCCGCCGCGTGGCGGGCTTTGAAAACTCCGCTTGGGCGCTAGGTGTGGACGAAAACGAAGATTTTGGAAAAACGGACCGCTTTCGCCATACACTGGCGCTATTTCATATGACGCCGCAGTATGCGCCGCGGTTCACATTAGGGTTTTCATCTACAACGCGAAGGCGCCAGCTTTTGACAGCGCGGCGATTGCTCGTGGACGAGATCTTTTGAAAACGTAATGTTTGGACGCCATTTTGTGGTCGAAACGAAAACGAAAATCTCCGCCAGAAATACCCGCGTATGTGTGGACATGGCCTCTATCTTACGTTGCCGTGCTGCGTCAAGCTTCATTTTAAGGAGAAGTTTTCCATGTATTTGTTTTATGCCATCGTTTTTTTGTTTTTACTGTTAAAATAAATGTTTGCATTGGTGCCGTGGATCCTTGGTGTCACCAGTGTACTGTGTGGCAGAATATGACTTTTTGTAGAAACTATCCACACCTGAACAGTGTTGTGTCATATGAGTCTTTTAAAGACTATATGGCCATATCCAGACGTACACGGGTATTTCTGAAAACGGAGATATTTCGTTAAAAAAAATCGCGTCCACCTGAGCACGTTTTCAAAAATATCTCCGTCCACACACAACCCCAAAAAAACGCTATCAAAAGCATGCCTTGCATTGTAGATGAAAACCTAATGTAGACATGGTGCATACTGTAATGCAAACCGGTCCGTTTTTCTCATCCACAACTAAACGCAGAAATGGAGTTTTCAAAAATCGTCACTTTGCCCAACGCTAAAACTCGGCTTTTCACTTTCGACCCAAACGCCGCTTACACGTGTGGTCGAAAGGTCAAAACGCATAGAAAAACCTCCGTTTTCAAAAATACCCGTGAACGTGTGGACATGGCCTAAGAGTTAACAGAGAAACAACATTGATGTAGATTAAAAGTGTTACTGAGCTGATCTAACACTGGTGATATAAGAACCACAACAGAGCTCCAGCTGTTTGGCTAAAACATATTTGGCTTTTCTAAAACAAGGTATATTAATAAAGAATAATAGTAATTAAAGAAAGTCTAACAGGGTTTAAATGTGGCTCAGCCAACAGTAACAACTAAGTGTTGGGGGAAAAAAACAACTTAAACTTGAGGTGTGAAACTCGTGAAAATAACAACCAGACAAAGTGTTTGTGGTTTTTGACCAGATCCACCAGCTGTGGAATGGCAATGTTGTGTTTTGTTGCTGGTCTTTTGATTTCATGAGCCTCGTGTCTATTTCAATCAAACACCTGCTTTCTCATTCGAGTGCTGCTAAACCAACATTTCCTGAAAGTCACACACTTCCTGTGTATGTGACAACACATGCCACCACATACTATGCTGTAATATTACGGTTTCTAGCAAGTGTTAAAATATGGAAGAAGTGAGTTTTAGCTCTGCATTTCAAATGAAAAAACACAGACTTTTTAAGCAGATTCTTTTCACTGCATGTTGGTTAATCTACAAAGGGATCATATCTTTCAAAAATGACATGAACATTGTCATTTAAAGCCCATTACAATAGACAGATTTTTTTTTTTAAACAAGACAATAAAAATGCTGTAGTTTCTGCCAGAACTTAATCATGTTTTAAACTGAGTGTTGTATTATTTTTACTGGAACAGCAGCTTCATATGGGTCCAAAAAGCTAGAAAGTCAGAGCCACATAAACGAACAAATCTAGTGAACATACCTGAATCTTGTTACACTTCCCTCATATTTCATCACAACAAAAGCCGAGATCTATATTATATGCAGTAAAAATTGTTCTGGTACTACAAAGCACAGTAGACTATTTTCCTTTTGGGCTAAAGGCAAAAATGTTTTGACTTTTGTAACTTCCCATTTTCATTGAATCATGTTGGCGTTAACACAAGTCATGAGGTTTAGTTTTTTTAAGAGTTATTTGCTCCAAAAATCCAAAAAATATTTATTAGGAAAGCAATACTGTTTAAAAGAAAAAAAAGGATTAAGATCCATGGAATTGAGAACTTTGCTGCTACATTTGCAGTCGCAAAGAGTTTCCACAAACATTTTGAATGATAAATTGAACATTTTCTTTTAGACAATGTCAGACTCTAATGTCCACTGTCTTGAACGAGGAGCGGTGATTCTACTTTGTTTTCAATATGCATATGTTAAATTACAAAGCTCCTTAGCACAACACTGAAACCAAAATCCTAAGCTAAGCAGGAACGAGCTATCTATGACTGCACTAAACATGAATACAGTTTCATTTCTCAAAAATTTCCGCACCTAAATACAATCTTTTAAAAATAGATTCCAAACACATTTCCGCTTTAAATGAGTTATTTACTAAAAAATTGCAAAATATTTATAAGGAAGTTATATTGTGATGATTTCTAATACCTTTTATGGCTGTCCAAAAATACATAAGACTTACACTCTGAGTTTCCATGTTTATATTTTTACTTCTTAAAACGATAAGTAATTCTACTTACATTTTTTGTTTGAGGATTCTTGACCTTTTCAAAGTGAGAGTAAGCTGTGAAAAGTCTATGAGAGAAGGGTAGGTGTGTGTGTGTTAAGACATATACTACCAAAATAATAGTTTTTGATGATACAATCTAAACTTTCCTCTTCCTTTTTTAAAACCCGAGACAAAAAGATAAAAAAAAAAAAAAAAACGTCAGTGTCCGTTTGTGTGTCTCTTTTTATTTCATCAGATTAAACGTTTTTATATAGTCATATTTTAATGTTTGGAGGAACCTTTGAAACTGTATGTGAATATAAATGTTATCCATAGTAAGCAGGCCAATCCAGTAAACACTGGGCCGTGGAGGGTTTTTTTTTTTACTCTCGCTGCTTCCCATCACAGACTGGCCTCTATTTCTCAACTTCGAGAAGCCAAAAACTGCCAATTTCTTTTTTTTTTCTACCGCAGTGTGGCACTTACTTGCTTCTCAATAACCACACCACAACCCTTAACGCCCAACTTGAACTTGCAAAGAATTTTCACAGACACTTGTGGAGCGGCGAATTAGATCTCACAAATGCTGGATATTTTCATAGATAGAAGGAATAATAGAATTTGTTTCATTTATTGTCACTATACACATGTACAATGAAATGAAAATAACTCTTCTGTGCAGACATGTATGTAGAAAATAAATAGAAATAAAATAAATGGTAAAAAAGGTTACAAAAAGCCTATATGCTATATACACATGGAAAAGAATAAATAACTAAATAAGCGAGAGTAATGGCAGACACTAACATTCACTGTTTTTGAAACAGCACCAATGATTCTATTGGTTTGATGAGCATTAGGACAGATGCCAAAATGATATGTAAAACAAAAACATTTCATTTTATGATAAACAAAAGATTTGCTGGAGTCTATTGCAAATGAAAAGGGAATCTCTAAAAATGACAATAAAAGTAAAATAAGAACACGACTTCATTAATCGAGAATTAGCATTTTGGTTTATATACCCTTAGCAAAAGTAGATACTTTGAAGTTCATTTATTAAGTATGCTTGAGTATATGGCGTTATAAAGTATAGTATTGGACTATAATTATGTACCTTGTAGTGTACTAGGAAAGTATACCAATTTAATACTTCTTCAGACTAAATTGAACAATTTATTGGCAGTATATTTTTAAGATAATTTATAAGGTCATTTTAAGATTGTATAAAAGTTAGTCCTTTAGATCTTTACTAGACTTTTTCTTTTACTCTCACCAGTATAAGTCATATACTCTTCACTGTACTGTTCTTACATATAAAATATAGTATATAAAAAAGTATGTACGCCTCACTTGAATAAACTACTTTTTGCTAAGGGTATTGTGGTACTGATTCTTTGCTTCTTCACACGAAGTCCAACGTTTAATTCATTGAGGTTACTTGGTTATTCATCTCTGCCGTTGTAGTAATCACACTCATGGGGGTACACTGTGTATCTATGATGATTATAAGTCATAATCTAACTACGCAGACCTTTTCTGCAGAGCTTTATGCTGATTGACAGGGACACGTGAAACAGGCTGAAATGAAAAATAAAAGGTACCTTGAACAAAATACACAAATACACAATATTACACACTGACACAAAATGAGTATGACTGACTTACTTTCAGAGGCTCATAATCAGCGCTCATGCTCTCAGGTTCAGTGTCATGTGGCGCACTTGCAGATCCAGTAACATTCTATGAGACAACACGAAATGTGAACAGTAATAATGAGAAACTGTAATTGGTTCTGAGTTGCTCTGTGCCAACCTAGCCGTTGTGCCACAGTCTGGTCGAAAATTGAAGAAATTTGAGAATTTCTATGTTGGTATCACTTACAGCCAGAGTATCATAATCTGGGAATGGTGATAGTTCATACAGGTGTATGTGTCATCTTGAGTCATCTGAGAGAGTGGAGAAAATCAAAACGTAGGTCTTCATTCCGTTACTGCTTTATTTTTGACATGTTGACCAACAAAGTGAAAATAAAATCTTCTTTCAGTACCTGGGGCATTCGTTTCGTCCTCCTGGTCAAAAGCAAATACAAATCCAACTCCGGGATGATGAGTATTAAAAAGAAGTACCCACCAATTAATTCCCACTGTAGCGTCAGCACTGCAGAGAACATCTGGTTGACCTTCAGGCAATTATAAAAGCCATTTACATAACAAAACATCACATATGAGAAAGCACGAATATCAAGCCATTAATCACAATCACTTCCTCGTTATTTCAAGCACTGATGGAGTTGAAAAACCATTATGAATAATTTATACCAACTTCAGCAGTTGTCTGTAAGAAAAAGACTTCTATTATCATCCAAAACACAAGGACGAACCAAAAACTGTGGACACTTAACAACTGCTGTAAAACTGTTGAAATAAATGTAATAGATGCGGTCATGTAGTTTTGTCGTTTGCTTACACTCAACAGTACCTTTTTGGTTCTCGCTAACCTGACAAACAGAATTGCACCCTTACATCTCTGAACACTGAAACTTTTTCACAGGAGTCTGTAAGGGTTAGGGTTAGAGTTAACCGTAACCCTGTTCCTGTAGGAAGATATAACTCACAATGATCAGTTAAAGTTGCAGCAGGGGATCGACGGTCCTCACGTCCTTTCACAGCACAGGAGTAGCTGCCTGCATCTTCACATTTCAGGTAGAGCTTGTTGTATTTGGTGGGTTTGTTGGTCACAACTTGTCCGTTCTCGTACCAGATGTAAGTGGGATTATCAGGAAGAGTGCAGCTGGTGCTACAGCTCAGTATTACTGTCTGTCCTCAGAAGTGCCAGGAACCTTACCTTCACCTGCAGACCTGAACATGGAAAACAGTTTTTTAAAGGGTGTTTTCATGCTTTTGTCCATATGAAAAGAGCACAGATATAATTGGTTGTGATCAAGTACCTGTAACATTCAGAACGATACCAGGTTTACCAGATAATTTTTCACCTTCAAAGTCTGTAATGACTCGATAGAAATATTCTCTAGAGTCGTTCCTCCTCACATCTCTCATCTTCAGAATGCATTTTCCTTTTTCAGCTCCAATGCTGTCCACCCGATTCTCAAACTGCTCTTCCTTACTCAGATCTTGGGGTCTGTCTTTAGGCCAAAGATAATGCCAGAACATTTGAGTAACTTTGAGAGAACTGGGATGTGAGTAAGTGCAGAGAAATGTTGCTGATGAACCCTCCAACACACACACTCTTCTGTGTAGGTCAGCATTCCAGCAGACGTTCTGAGACTTACCTATAAGAGTGATAAATTACTACTTTCAGATGTCCATATATCTTAACAGCAGCTCCATACTGGAATAAAATTAATACTCACACACTGAAGATGAGTGTGTTTTATTTGTGTTGCTCACAGAGCAGGAGAAACTGCCTACACGGTTTTGTGGAACAATATGACCTGATGTGCTGTAAGGTGTTGTTTGGAAATACTGTCCATTACGGTACCAAATGTAAGATGCAGGTTGAGCAGTCAAACGGCAGGAGGTGCTACAAGTGAGTGTAGATGATTCTAGCTTTATCTGGAGATCTGGATCGAGATAAAAACACAAATTTAACTCATTCAATGACCAGTTTGTCCAGTTTGTTAAATTTGTTGTGTTACCTGTAACTGTTAGAGTGACCGTAAGATGAGCTGATGATTTTCTCTCCTTCCGTAACGAGCACCAGGTGATACTCCCCCGAGTCTCTCTCTCTCAGGTCTGATATTGTAAGACTGAACGTGGAGTTTGCAGTCACAGTGTATCTCACACGTCCTGCATAGTCTGGGTCTAAAGCCAAATCCTCTGGATGTTTCTCCTCCAGCCATTTCTCTTTTCTCATTTGGTGTTGAACCAGGAAGCTGCTCTTGATGTTGGTGGCGGAGACGCACGCCAGGTTTACTTCTGTCTCCTGCACGCCACAATAGTCTGAGGGATGGCATATGACATTGACACTCTCACCCACACAACCTGAAATGATAGTATTGTTGTTATCTCTTGAAAACGGCTATACTTAGTGTTGTAGGAATTTAGAATGTGATAAAACTGACCTGCAGTGCCCGGGAGTAGTAAAGCAGGACGTAGTTTGTTCATGAGAGTGTTTCTACGTACTTTTTTAGCAGTCCTGGGACTTGTAAAGGTATGGCTGAGGTACTCATGAGCAAGGTACCGTCTCAAGCATCGGCCAACAAGCGTGCTGACAATTATTAGCTGCTGTTTGACCGACACACAAATATTGAGTAGGTAAAAATACCTGGAACATAAAGCAGGATGGTGAGAGACATAATTCCACATTTAAAGCACATCTGTCCACCTGACCTGGAAACACAGAAAAAAACACAACCAATAAGATTCTCAACAGTTGCTCCGTTCTACAATAAAACCACACAAATGCAATGGGTTCTGTTCAAAACTCCTTCATGGTCTTTTTACACAGCAAAATCACCAGTGGTGAGTTTACAGTCTTACCTACTCTAGAGTTGATTCCAGTGTTGAGTAAAAAATATTATTAGGTGATGTAGTTGAAACAGTGTGTTTGATAGTACCAACTAAAGGTAAGAAGAAATATTCGGACCTTGTCCTAAGGAAAATGCTTTTTTACAAAAATATCTGAGGCACGGTGATGAACGAGTTGATGAATGGACAAGTGTTGGCACAGAAATGGCTGCAAGTTCTTCTCATCACACTCTCACTGAAGCTGCTGACATCGGCAAAAGTAAGGTTTTATTAACATTTTTAATTCAATATTTATTAAAGTTTTCTGACAGTATTCGTCCCTAGTGTTGATGCTACATTTCTTTACTTCTTCTATGGCGTCTTGCTGTTGAGAAAAGGTCACGACTCTCCCCTTGACTCTACCTCACCTGCCCACCAGAGGGCTCCCCGTCCTGTCTGTCCATTGTGGTCGGTCTGTCTGTCTGTCGACGTCCTCTGTCCTGCCCCCACGTGTTCTGATTGGTTAGTTAGCTTATTGATATTGTATATTACACTTGTGTTAGCTTTAGTTTTTTCATCCTGCTTTGTTGATCAGTTTGTTTGATTGTCTTCGTTTTAGTCCCTGCTGCCAGTTTGCTCCTGATCTATCAATCTATTGGTTCAGCCGTTTAGTGTCTTGTCTGGTTTAATCAGTTCGCTTAGCGTTTGCATGTGTTTCAGTTTAGTTAGATTTCTGTTTAAGCCTGTCTCTCCCTTTTGTCGGTCCATCATCACTCTGGCCATGTCCACACGTACACGGGAATTTCTGAAAACGGAGGTTTTTTATGCGTTTTGACCTTTCGTCTACACGTAAACGGGCGCTTTTGTCAGTGAAAACGGAGGTTTTAGAAAACTCCGGCCAAAGTGGCGATTTTTGAAAACCCTGTTTTGCGTTTAGGTGTGGACGAGAAAAACGAAGATTTTGAAAAACGGTCTGCTTTCAAGGCCATGAACTGTGCGCCACTCTCATATATGACGTTTGTGCATGCGCCAGGTCTACATTAGGCTTTTTCATTCATAACGTATGCGGCTTTTTGACAGCGCAGGGATTGCCTGTGGACGGAGATATTTTTGAAAACGTGGTCGTGTGGACGTGATGTTTGTTTTTACTGTTAAAATAAATGTTTGCATTGGTGCCGTGGATCCTTGGTGTCACCAGTGTACTATGTGGCAGAAAATGACTTTTTGTAGAAACTATCCACACCTGAACAGTGTTAAGTGTGTCATATGAGCCACCCTTTAAACTATTGTTTCTTTTTAAAGACTATATGGCCATATCCATACACGGGTATTTCTGAAAACGAGATTTTTCTTTTTTTAAAAAATCATATCCACCTGAGCACGTTTTTCGTAATATCTCGTCCGGGTGACACAACCCCAAAAATGCTATCAAAAGCATTGTAGATGAAAACCTAATGTAGACACGGTGCATCCTATAATGCAAAACGGTCCATTTTTCAAAATCTTTGTGTAGCAGAATAAAGATGTGTGGGCTTTTAGGTGCAAGTGAGACAACCAATCGGCATTATGGGGCGCTTTATAAATAGTGGTCCTCAATCTGGCGAATGCAGACCACTTTTTGAGCAGAGACGTATTCACCATATATATATATGTACATGTATATATCACTTTTTTGAACGCAGGATTTGATCTTTGGGGGGGTGTAGTAGGCGTTTAAATTCCAGTTTAGAGGCAAAGTTGTTGTGTTGTTCCTTTGGAGTACGCAAATTTGTTTTTTTTTTTCTCAGTCCTTTTCTCCCTAAGAAGTATGGAGGCGAATTACAGGAGTTGAGGATTTGGTTATTCAGCTTAAAGCAGATAATGAAAGGTTGTGCCAAGAGCGAAGTCCTCTTGTACCTGAGCCTATTGTCGTATTCATCCACCTCATCTGTCCCCCTCATATCTCATTACTACTGGTGTCCCAGCAGAGAGACTAGTATCAGGGTCAAGAGGTACCAAATGGTACCAAATGCTGATGTGTTGTTGTAAATTAGCCAGGAGTACAGGTTCTAGACAGTGCACTACGTCGTGAGTTGAAACAGTATGTGCGTCAACAGCCTTTATCTAGTGCACTTGATGTTACAGCTGAGGCTTTAAGGTGGGAGCGTGAGGGCTTGCCTAGTGTCACATGAGGTCGCAGGAATTTTTCTCCCTCTGCCTTTTGGAGCAGGCTGGGGTGCAGGGTGTCGCTCAGTCACCGACTAGGTCTCCTCAGGTTTCAGAGTTGAGCGAAATGAGACAACTACTGAAACAGCAACAAGAGCAGCTTAATCAGTTAACCCAGAGCATTGCTTCCCTACAGCGCCTCACCACAGCGCATTGGTTTGCTACGTATGGGGTTCATATGGAAAGTGCTTAGGCTCTGGCTATTTTGGGTAAGGGAGTGTGATGGGAGACGATTTCTCCTCGCCCTCCGTCCACCCCACAGGCTCCCCCCCAATTCTTTGAGACAGTTCTATTTTACACCGGCTTTGGAAAACTAGTAGCCACCGAGTTGCCGAGTCACAATTCGGGTGGGGCTTCTATTGGCTCAGTTACGGGTTTTAGTGGTGTATCTGATATTTCCAAATTGGTTTCCTCTTGTCCTCATCTTGATGTAGATATGGAGGATATTAAGGTGCCTTGTCTAGTAGATACTGGTTCTATGGCCTCTACCATCACAGAGAGTTTTTTTCATCAGTACTTTGAGTCAGGGAAATAGGAGCATTCCTCCAAGTGACACAATGGCTACAGCTTAGGAGCTGTTAATAATGGTTTAGCTTATTCCCCCTCACATCGGCTACTGCTGAGCTAAGTTGTGTTTTCAGGGCAAATTTATGCCAAGGTGTGGTGTTTTGGTAGTTAAAGATCCTCCTGGTAACGTGGCCTCTCAGGTCCCTGGTGTGTTGGGGATGAATGTGCTTCAAGGGGTGTTGCTACCAAGAACTCTTGTGTATGGGCCAGTTTTTGTTTGAAGCTGCCCCCTTGCTGCTGATGCCCCTAAATCAAGTGCAGGGCCTACAGAAGTGTTAACATGCCAGTGTGCTAGCTCCACAGGATAAGCTAGGGAACAGGTGTAGCAGTTGAGCAAGGCCTATCGGTGATTTTCAGGAAGGATGAAATGGTAATGTTTCACCTGCTCAGAGCTCATATTCTGGGGGTCATAGTGGCTGCCCCAACCTTGACACTGGATTGCCAGCAGGCTTGCTTGCCTCCATCTCTACAAGTGAAGGTGGATAGGGGTACTGTATAATTAGTACTATACCATGGCACCCAGTATTAATCGCGGGTTTTAGTGAGGTGTTGCTTTACCCAGGTACTATTGTGGGGCACACCTTGACTGCCTCATGAAGCTGCCTGCCTGTAGGGCGCAGAAGTGCCTCCCAGCTTGCCACTGTATCCTGTCAGTTAACTCTCATCCAGGGCGATTGAGGCTTAGATTTGTCCTGTTGTCCTCCAGTGAAACAGGAGGACCGTCCTTGAAAGAGCATTTGTGTTTTCTGGGCCTATGACACTGATCTTGTGTACTAATTTGATTTCACAGACTTCTCAGAGATATCCCGGCAGTTACAGGCGATTCTCCTCTGATTATGAGGGCTGTCAAGGTTACATCAATCAACTGCTGTCAGCACAGGTAATTCCAGAGAGCAGCAGTCCCTATGCCTCTCCCATTGTGCTAGTTAAAAAGAAAGATGGTAGTTTACGGATGTGCGTTGATTATAGGCAGCTTAACAACAAGACCCAGAAGGATGCATTTCCATTGCCACGTATTGAGGAGTTGTTGGACTCATTGACTGGTGCCCAGTGGTTTTCCACTATGGATCTGGCTAGTGGGTACAACCAGGTCCCTGTTACTGAAAAGGATCGTTCTAAAACTGCCTTTTGCACACCCTTTGGTTTGTCTGAATGGAACCGGAATGCCATTTTGGACTCTGTAATGCCCTGGGACTTCTGAGAGGCTGATGCAGAGGATTTTTGGAGACCAACAGGGCCAGTCTTTACTTCTCTACCTTGATGACATTGTGGTTTTTTCCTCTACAGTAGCACAGCACGTGAAGCGTTTGGACGTGGTGCTGGGTCGGCTACAGCAGGAGGGCCTCAAGGCCAAGCTTAGCAAGTGTGCTTTCTTTCAGCAGAAAGTGTGCTACTTGGGTCATTTCATCTCAAATCAGGGTTTTGCTAGACCTGTGCAGTGGCGTAGAAGTTGCTGTTAACTGAAGCCTCCCTACCACGGTGTCAGAGCTGATGTCCTTCTGGGGTTTGCCAGCTACTACCGCCATTTTGTGGAGGGTTTTGCTAAGCAGGCAGCCCCACTGCACCGACTGGTGGCAGAGTCGGGAGGGGGTAAGTTTAGCAGGCAGCCTTCAGAAAGTATCACCGGTAAGTGGTCTGGGGAATGTCACACAAGTTTTGAGGCTTTAAAGACTAAGCTTATTACTGCACCAGTGCTTGCATATGCTGACTTTTCTTTGCCATTCATCTTCGAGCTTGATGCCAGTCATGGTGGGTTGGGAGCAGTGCTCTCTCAGGAGCAAGGAGGCAAGGTGAGACCTATAGCATATGCTAGCCGAGGCCTGAGGCCCACTGAGCGCAACATGTTGAACTATAGTTCCATGAAGTTGGAGTTTTTGGCCCTTAAGTGGGCCATGACTGAGAAATTTAGAGAGTAATTTGTTGGGCCATAGGTGTCTGGTGAGAACAATAATCCAGTCAGCCATTTGTCAACAGCTAAGCTTGGTTCCATTGAGCAACGTTGGGCAGCCCAACTGGCTTCATTCGATTTCAAATTGAAGTATCGGTCTGGGAGGAGCAACAGGAATGCAGATGCTCTCTCTCGTCAGCATTTGCCTGGCCCACAGGACTTGACAGGCCATGCTTCCAGGCACTCTTTACCCCTAAACCACTTCAGCAAGCACGAGAAGTAGAGAAGGTTCCGGTGCTTCAAGCAGCCATTTCTGTTTTGCCTCAGCACACTTTGTCCGAGGTGTGTGCCCTTCAGCAGGCTGATTCAGTTATTCAGGAAGTCTTGTTGTTTTGGAAACGGAAGCAGCGACCTAGTTATGAGGAGAGGAAGAGTCTGTCTCAGTCTGCCTTGACACTACTTCGGCAGTGGGATCGCTTGATTGAGACAGATGGAGTTCTGTATCATCAGGTATTTCGCCCCGATGGGGCAGAGGTGATTCTCCAGCTGCTGTTACCGGCAGCACTAACGGAGGAGGTGTTGACCCATGTTCATCAGGACCATGGCCATCAAGGTGTGGAGAGGACTTTGGCTCTCCTTCGGTCCCAGCATAATAGGATGTCTGCTGAAGCAGTGTTGCCGGGCCTATGAGCGGTGCCAAGCTGCCAAAGATACTCCAGCTGGTCAAGACAGAGCTCTATGGGACATCTCATGGCCTCACGGCCTAATGAAATGTTGGCCCTAGATTACACCATTTTAGAACCTGCTAGTAATGGGGTGGAAAATGTGTTGCCTCGCGACAGATGCTCCCAGTAAGTATACCTTTTGCCATTTCCACAGGATCAAAGAGCATCAACAGTGGCTCAGGTGTTAGTAGAGAGCTCTAAGTTTGGTGTTCCTGCCTGAATACATTCCGACTGGCCGCAACTTTGAGAGCTCCCTCATTCAGCAGCTTTGTGGGTTTATGGCATCGAGAAGTCTTGCACAACCCCATATCACCCAGCGGGGAATGGCCAGTGTGAGTGCTTTAATAGAACCCTCCACAAACTGTTGCGCACTTTGCCGGTGTCTCGGAGGAGAGACTGCAACTCCTGCTTACCCCAGGTCCTCTATTGTTATAGTACAACTCCTCACCAAGGAACTGGTGAGTCTCCTTTTTTTCTCATGTTTGGACAGGAACCAAGGTTGCCTGTTGACTTCCTGTTAAGCAGAGTTAAGGAACCCGCTCATGGAGGTGCGTCCATGAGTGGGATTCAGGAACATAGGAGCCCGCCCAAGTGGCACTCCTGAAGGAGCTCGAGAACGTTGGAAATTTCTGCTCAACGTCGAAAGCAGCACCACGACCGACATGTGCAAGGTGCACCATTGATGGAGGGTCAGCAGGTGTGGTTGCGTGACTACGGTGTTAGAGGGCGTAATAAGATCCAAGACTTGTGGAGTTCAGTGAGGTATAGGGTTTTAAAAGCACCAAAACAGCATGGAGCGGTGTACACCATTGCACCTGAGGATTCTGACTAAAGTGAAACACGGCCCACCGCACTCTGTTAAAGGTTGTTATCGGAGTGATGTTCAAAGCCTTCCAGCATCACTAGTAGTCCATCTCACGTCAGTGAGCTGGCTTCTGATGACCAATTGTCCTGTGATGGGGACTTGTTGGTGGTGAACCCTGAGGTTTTTCCTGTTACCTCAGTGCAGCCATCTGCTGAGTTGGCCATAGCAAGCCAGGCAGCTCCTCAGTCGCTACCAACATGTTCAGATTTGGTCTGTACTGTGCCTGGTCCTTTATTAGGCTCAGCACCAACGCAGCCAGCATCTGTTTCTGTGGCCATTCCATCCACTACTAACACTGGTGTATGTAATGGGTTGGTCCCTAGGACTGTACGATCTAACCGCATGCCAGCATTCTAATATTCACCATCTTCTCGAGGTCTTTGAACTCTTCCAACCCTATGTCTAGCAGTGTTTCGGCCCTTTTTAGGCCCTGGTGCTAGCGTTCCTGAGTAGGTTCTGTTTCATTCATCATCAGGACAATGATAAAAAAAATGTGGGGTAGATTGTAGCAGAATAAAGATGTGTGGGTTTTTAGTAAGTGAGACAAACTAATCGCATTAGGGGCACTTATATAAATAGTGTGGTCCCTAATAGCTACGCCTTCCCTGCCAATTCCTTCCTGTATTGTTCCCAAAGTAACTTTGTTTCATGGCTCGTACAGGTAGGAAAGAAGCTCCACCTCGAATTGTAGTTTGGTGTAGTTGGATTCAGCTGCTTAGTTTGTCTTGGCCTCTTTCGTTTATAGGCTTGCGCCATGGCTCTATGTTCCAGTATTTACTGCTATCTGCTGCTGGTAGGTCTTGCTCTATTTTCTCGGGCACGTTTTGTTGATTGTGGTTGTTAAGTAAAGCTTTGCAACAGGTAATCGCCGAAGTGGATTGAATTCTTTCCGTCACACCTGGTGTCTTTATCAGACGGTATGTAGATGATTTCGCTGTTCACTTATTAGGCTTTATATCTATTTCAAGTTTTATTTGGCAATTTTGGTGTTCCATAGGACCCAGCTTGTCTGCCTTCTCGGCGTTGTTGGGGATTGAGTCCGACGTCCAAGTGGTTGGAATGCTGCTGTTTTGCCTCGGTGGGCGCCCACCGGTTGCTTTTATCCCGTGTGCTAGTCGGGTTGTTTTATCCTCCCCGGTGGCTTTCTCACCGCTTCTGCTCCGGGGTCGCAGAATATCCATTGTGTTGCCGTTCAAGGGTTATGTTAAAATGTCTTTTTAACTTCGATTGGTTTTAGGCGTAAGAGTGAGTGGGAGGTTTGTGTTTTTTTTTTTTCAACCTGGCTGCTTAATTGTCTCCTTCAACCTGGTAATAATTTGTTTTTTCTCTTATCAAGAGAGGTTGTAGTAGCTGGATGTCAGCTGGGCTTAATTGGTATAGTTGGAGTATTTGGTTTCTATTCTTGATTTTCTTTAGTGGTTATTCCTGATTTAATTTTTTTTGTTTGTTTGTTTGACTTGTTTCGGATGTTCCTTACTTTGAACCTCTGTTAGTATTTTATGTGTTATTTTAGTTTTTTGTGTGGATTTTCTTTTCTTTTTTGTTTGTTCTGATATATCATTTGGTTGGAGTGGATTATATTTTCCAGTGTTTTTTACTAAACTGTTTTCTTGGATTTATTTGTTAATTCATCAGTTAAGTGGCTAGTATTTAAATGAATTTGATTTGGTTAGTATCTTGTTTCTTTTCCTTTTTTTGGTGATACCTCTGGCAGGAGGTCATTTTTAAGAGCTGCTGATAGCCAGTCTTAGGTTTCAGCCTTTGGCCACTGTGTTTGATATCATTTTTTAAATTGTGTTTTGTTTTTCAGGAGCTGGGTGTACTGGTGGTGGTTGGGTTGGTAACCCTCCACAGTGGTGGAAGTCCTTTTTATGTGCTGTGTCCCAAGAGTGCCCTCTTTCTGGACTTTTACACGGTGTAGAAGAAGTACGTGCGTATGCGAGTGCTTTGGTGTGATACGGTCTTTGCGGGCCCACCCTGCCGAAAGTAAGTCCCAGCTCCTAAGTTTGTTTGCTCGCACTTTTGGGTTTTAACTTGAATAAACTGTGACAGGCTTAATGGTTATATGTTTCTTTTAAAATCTTGTGAATAAAACCTTGTTTTGATGGATGGAAGCACGTCTCCTGCCTCTTAAGTGTCGTACTTGCATGCCTTTTTGGAACTTTTAGTATCTAGCCAAAGGCAAGGCAAGGCAAGGCAAATTTATTTATATAGCACATTTCATACACAGAGGTAATTCAAAGTGCTTTATATAAAAGGAAGTAGAATAATCATAAAAACAATAATCATAAAAACAATGCAAAATGATTTAAAATTGATTTAAAAATTGATTTAAAATAAGTTCAAACAGTTAAAACAGAATGCAATCAGTTCGACGAAGCACAGTACCATTATTCAGTAAACGTAACAGCTAACAGATGAGTTTTGAGTCTAGATTTAAAATGTAGCTAATGTTTTAGGAACATTTGATCTCTTCTGGAAGTTGATTCCAACTGCGGGCAGCATAATAGCTAAAAGCGGATTCCCTGTTTTGTGAACCCTTGGTATTTACTGACTCCGATCCCAATGATCTGGATAATCTGTTAGACGATATTCAGTGAGCATATCTGCAATGTATTTAGGTCCTGAAATATTGAGTGATTTATATGTCAGTAAAAAAGTACTTTAAAATCAATTTAAATGTAAATCAAAATAAAGGGAATTCCGAGGGACTGGTGCATATGTCAGATTTTCTGCCCTAGCTGAATCCGGCAGCAGGTGGCTAAGTCCTGGGTGAAACCCAAGCGTATGAAGTCGGTTTATTGTATTCAGCTAGTGTAATTGTGATGACTGCCAGGTTGCCACAATCGCTTTCATCCACACTTAAACGCAGAAATGGAGTTTTCAAAAATCTCCTTTGTCTGCCTTTCACTGACCCAAAATGCCGCTTATGGTGTAATCGCGCACAAACACATAGAAATACCGCTTCCAGAAATACCTGTGCATATGACCCAAGAGCAATAGAACATTGATGGATAGTGTTACAGAGCTGATCTAACACTGGCAGATATAAGAACCACAATTAAAGCTCCAGCTATTTGGCCAAAATATATATTTTTCTAAACAACACATATTAATTAAAAAATAATAGTAATTGGTGGTTCAACAGGGTTTAAATGTGGCCTGCTTCAACAGTAACAACTAAGTGTTAGGGGGAAAAACACTTGAGGTGTGAAACTCGGAGAAAAAAAAAAATTGAAAATTGTCAGGTTCTTGACCAGATCCACCAGCTGTGAATGGCAATGTTGTAGTTTTGTTGCTAGTCTTCATTTCATATTCCATGTTCATTTCAATCTAAACACCTGCTTCTCATTCGAGTAATCTGCAATACTTTCGAAAGTCACAATACCTTCCTGTGTAGTATTTATATACCACCATTATGATGTAATATTATGGTTTCATGTAATGTTTAAAGATGGAATGAGTTTGCTCTGTATTTCAAACGAAAAACATAAAACTTTCAGAAAGATTCTTTTTCACTTAGTATGTTGGTTGAATCTATATGATCATATCTTTTTAAAAAATGACACATGAACATTGTCATTTAAAGCCCATTACAATAGAACAAATCTTTGCGAACATGACCTGGAATCTTTGTTACACTTCATATTTCATCACAACAAAGTCAGATCTATATTATATGGAAAAAAAATTGTTCTGTACTACAGCAGACTATTTTCCTTTCAGGCTAAAAAAGGAAATATTTTTTGACTTTTGTAATTTCCTATTTTCTTCTATTGAATCATGCTGGGTGCTTAACAGAAGTCATGGTTTTGCCTGTTTGAATGATAAATGGAACATTTTCTTTTAGACAATGTCAGACTCTCTAATGTCCACTGTCTTGGAAACGAGGAGCGGATTTACTTGTATTAAATATGCATATGTTAAATTACAAAGTACCTTAGTAAGCCAAAAATCAAACCAAAAATCCTAATACTACATGAACACTATCTATGACCCTGTACCAAACATAAGATACAGTTTCACTTAGAAAATTTCACCTAAATGCAATCTTTAAAAATAGATTACAAACACATTTTCGATTTAAATGAGTTACTAACAGAAAATTCCAAAATATTTATGTTATATTGTGATGATTTCAATACCTTTAAATATCTCAAAAATACATAAAACTTAGACTGAATTTCCATGTTTATATACTATTTCAAATGATAAAGTAAATTCTACTTCCATATTTTTTGTTTGAGGACTTCTGACCTTTCAAAGTGAGAGTAAGCTGTGTCTATGAGAGAAGCGCGTGGTGTGTGTGTGTAGCATATACCACCAAAATAGTTTTTGATGATACGATCTAAACTTTAATGTTTGGAGGAACCTTTGAAACTGTATGTGAATATAAATGTCATCCACAATGCATTGTACAACCAACACTGTGTCAGGAGGGTTTATTTTTTTGTTTTTAATTTTCACAAGCTTTCATCACAGATCAGTCACATTTCTCAACTTCGAGAAGCCAAAAAACGTTTTCACTCTCTTCACCACAGTGTAATTCTACTTGCTTCCTTTCACAATAACCACACCACAACTTTAACGCCAAGACTTGCACAGAATTTTACAGACACTTCTGTGAGTGATGAATTAGATTCACAAATGTTGATATTTTCTCATAGATAGAAGAGAATCTAATAGAATGGCTTTTATTGTCACTATGGGCTACATGTACAGTGAAATGAAAAGCAACTCCTTCGGTGCAGACATGTATGTAGAAAATAACAGAAAATAAAATAAATGGTGCAAAAGGTTACAAAAGGTTCTGCGGCGCTATATACACTACTATGCAAAAGTTTTAGGCAGGTGTGAAAAAATGCTGTAAACAAAGAATGCTTTCAAAATGGAAGTGTTAACTCATTTATTTTCATCAATCAACAAAATGCAGCAATGAACAAAGAGTAAAATCTAAATCAAATCAATATTTGTGTGATTCACCTCTTGCCTTCAAAACAACATCAAATTCTTTCAGTTTTAAAGGAACCTGGCTGGTAGTTGTTCCAAACACCTTGAGAACTAACCACAGATCTTCTGCATGCAGGCTTTCCTCACATCCTTCTGTCTCTTCATGTAGTCCCAGACACACTAATGATGTTGAGATCAGGGCCCCTGTGGGGGCCATACCATCACTTCCAGGACTTCTTGTCTACGCTGAAGATAGTTCTAATGACTTTTGGCTGTACGTTTGGGGGCCGCTGTCCTGCTGCAGAATAAAGTTAGCTAATCATACACCTCCCTGATGGTATTGTATGATGGATAAGTATCTGCCTGTATTTCAGCATTGAGAACGCCATTAATCCTGACCAAATCTCCAACCCATTTGCAGAAATGCAGCCCAAATCTGGGCTAAACCTCCACTATACCATTGTTGCCTGCAGACACTTCATTGTTGTATTCATCTCCAGCCTCGATGAAATTCAAACTGCCTTCGCTACAGCCAAATATTTCAAATTTTGACTCATCAGTCCAGAGCACCTGCTGCCATTTTTCTGCACCCCAGTTTCTATGTTTTCGTGCATATTTGAGTCCCTTAGCCTTGTTTCCACCTCGGAGGTATGGCTTTTTGCTGCAACTCTTCCAGCGAAGACCACTTCTGGCCAGATTCTCCGGACAGTAGATGGGGTACGGTCCCACTGGTTTCTGCCAGTTCTGAGCTGATGGCACTGCTGGACATCTTCCGATTTCGAAGGTAATTAGCTTGATGTGTCGTTTTTCCATCTGCTGCACTTAGTTTCCTTAGCCGACCACTGCAATCTCCACGATCTCAACGCTGTTTATAGCTTCTTTTGTAAGCCTTCAAAGAAGCTTTGAATTAGCACATCTTGAAACCCCAGTCTGTTTTGAACTTTTGTCTTGGGAGAGACTCTTGCTGATGGTGCAGAACTACCTTGTGTCTTTGTTGCTGCTCAATCTTGCCATGACATAAAACTGTCTTCCACAACCTCACCTTGGTAGCAGAGTCCTCACCCAGTTTGAAGCCTCCTACACAGCTGTTTCTGTTTCCAAAGCACGACTGTGTTTCAACTTCACGCGGTGACATTGATGATCATTAGCACCTGTTTGGTATAATTGGTTGATCATACACCTGACTATAATCCTACAAAACTCCTGACTTTGTGCAAGTGTACTTATAAGAATTGATGCTGGTTTGAAGGCAAAAGGTAGTAACACCAAATATTGATTGGATTTAGATTTTTCTTTTGTTCACTCACTTTGCATTTTGTAAATTATTTATATTTCTGAAAGCATTCTTTGTTTACAGCATTTTTTTCACACCTGCCTAAAACTTTTGCACAGTACTGTACATATGGAAAAGAATAAATAACTAAATAAGGTTTTATAATGCATGACACTAAATATCCATGAACAAGAACATTTTTATTTTTATGATAAAACAAGAAGATTTCAGCTGGAGTTCATATTGTAAAATTAAAATGGAAGCTGCTATAAAAATGGCATTAAAGTAAACAGAACTGGTTTCAAACTGGAGAATTAGCATTTTTGCTCATATATTGCTGTACTGTTTTGTTTCTTCTCAGACGAAGTCCAAGGTTTAATTAATTGAGGTTACTTTGGTTATTCATTCCTGCCGCTGTAGTAATCAGACTCATGGGGGTGATTGTGTATCTATGATGATTATAAGTCATAATCTAACTACGAAGACCTTTTCTGCAGAGCTTTATGCTGATTGACAGGGAGACGTGAAACAGGCTGAAATGAAAAATAAAGAGAAGATATATGTAATAGATGCGTCATGTGTTTTGTCGCTTGTTTACACTAACAGTACCTTTTGCTTCCTCAACTCTGACAAACAGAATTGCACCTTACATCTCTGAACATTGAAACTTTTTCACTTAAAGAAGTCAGTATGTTACTGGAAACTTAAGGTGACACTTCCCAACTCCGTCCCAAAAATATATATTATTTTCACAGTTCCTGTAAGAAGATATAACTCAAAATGATCAGTTAAAGTTGCAGCAGGGGATCGAAGGTCCTCACGTCCTTTCACAGCACAGGAGTAGCTGCCTGCATCTTCACATTTCAGGTAGAGCTTGTTGTATTTGGTGGGTTTGTTGGTTACAACTTGTCCGCTCTCGTACCAGATGTAAGTGGGATTATCAGGAAGAGTGCAGCTGGTGCTACAGCTCAGTATTACTGTCTGTCCCTCAGAAGCAGTTGTGGAACTCACCTTCACCTGCAGACCTGAACATGGAAAACAGTTTTTTAAAGGGTGTTTTCATGCTTTTTTCCATATGAAAAGAGCACAGATATAATTGGGTGATCAAGTACCTGTACATTCAGAACAACTCCAGGTTTACCAGAGAATTTTTTCACTGCTCAGAGTCTGTAATGACTCCTGGAGCAGAACATTCTCCAGAGTCGCTCCTCCTCACATCTCTCATCTTCAGACCGTACCTAACGTGGTCCACCCGATTCTCAAACTGCTCTTCCTTACTCAGATCTTTGTGTCCATCACTAGGCTAAAGATAATGCCAGAACATTTGAGTAACTGTGAGATAACTGGGATGTGAGTAAGTGCAGAGAAATGTTGCTGATGAACCCTCCAACACACACACTCTTCTCTCTGTGTAGATCACATTCCAGCAGACGTTCTGAGACTTACCTATAAGAGTGATAAATTACTACTTTCAGATGTCCATATATCTTAACAGCAGCTCCATACTGGCATAAATTAATACTCACACACTGGAGATGAGTGTGTTTTATTTGTGTTGCTCACAGAGCAGGAGAAACTGCCTTACACGGTTTTGTGGAACAATATAACCTGATGTGCTGTAAGGGCTTGATTGGAAATACTGTCCATTACGGTACCAAATGTAAGATGCAGGTTGAGCAGTCAAACTGCAGGAGGCAGCACCGAGTGTAGATGATTCTAGCTTTATCTGGAGATTTGGATTTTTAAAAAAACACACAAATTAGACTCATTCATTGACCAGTTTGTCCAGTTTGTTAAATTTGTTGTGTTACCTGTAACTGTTAGAGTGACTGCAGATGAGCTGATGATTTTCTCTCCTTCCGTAATGAGCACCAGGTGATACTCCCCCGAGTCTCTCTCTCTCAGGTCTGATATTGTAAGACTGAACGGTGAGTTTGCGTCACAGTGTATCTCACACGTCCTGCATAATCTGGATCTAAAGCTAAATCCTCTGGATGTTTCTCCTCCAGCCATTTCTCTTTCTGTTTGGTGTTGAACCAGAAGCTGCTCTTGATGTTGGTGGCGGAGGACGGAGCACGTCAGGTTTACGTCTGTCCCCGATAGAGCACAAATAGTCTGAGGATGGCATGTGACATTGACACTCTCACCCACACAGCCTGAAATGATAGTTTTTGTTATTATTTTATAGTTTTTCAAGTCATAAAGGATTTTTGTTCATGTGTTGATTCATGAAAACTCTTATTTTTAAACTTATTTATTTAAGGATATTAGTGTTAGTGTTAGGTTTTCAAAACTACTCATCACCCAATTAATCCTTTGCTGTATCAGAATAAAACTCTATTATTGGCTATTGTTTAAGCCCCACATTAGAATGCAGACAAATACTGGGTAACGCAGAGCGACGATACCTGGAACATAAAGCAGGAAGATCAGTGACACAGTTCCACTTTTAATTGCCATGACTCCGCCTGACCTGGACACAAACCAAAAATGAACAGTAAGATATTCAACAATTGATACTCTCTACAAATGAACTCATCCACAAGTCCTATGTAGTTTAAACATCCTTACTGGATGCGTTGCTTTATGAATTGGTCATCCAGTGCCAAACTGTGCCATTGGCCGAATTTGATATTAAAATAAATCATGATTTAAAATGATACCACAGGCGAATTGGCTTGCAAAGTGAAAATATATATTTTTTAAATTAACACCCTTACAAGCAAAAATATCATACGACTCTCTAACGATCAAATTAATAATCAGATCTTCATAAACCATTATAGCCACGGTTTTATTTCTTCTCAGGACAGCCCGTAATCAAAGTAAAATCGGATGTGTAAATCACGGTGATGCTGCGTGCACACGATGCAACAGAGATGACGATTAAAAACCAACACCAGATAGCAACGTATATGAGGTTGAGAATAATATGTAGCGATCACAAGCAAGAGAGGAAAAAAAAAAACACTTCAATGTCTCCCTTGTGGACGTCCACACTAGGAGCAACAACAAAAGCTCACGGGCTGCCCAAAAGCGCACCAGATGCGTAAAAGCGCACGGGGTGCGTAAAATCTCCGTATACGTTCCGTTCATTTTGGAGTGTGCGCACAAAAGAACGCAGGATGCGGACCGCGGCTGTACGTACGTACATACGTACGTGGTTAACAGCAAGTATATTTCAGCCTTAAAAAGAGTGCACGGGCTGCGTCAATGCGCACGGGGTGCGTAAAGGGCGCCCGAGATGCGTAAAAACGCACGGACTACGTAAAAGCGCACGAGATGCATGAGAGCGCACGGGATGCGTAAAAGCTTTTTTTTTTTAAACAAATAGCGAGCTTGCACAATCACGACATTGTAAATAAACAATATTTTAGGTAAAGCATTTAGTAAAGCGCTCTTGGCAGCTGTGATAAGAAGGTGACCTCGATCCAGATCCAAAAAAAAAAATATTATGAAGGCGGCGGGTGTGGTGTGGTGAGGCCGGGCCTAGTTTCCACATTTCTCTTCCTACCTCTTAAAATGACAGGTTGTATTGATATCTCGAACCGTTCAGCAAAATGCAATTTTTTTTGGCAAAATTTTTACTTACATTCGCTCGCGATGACACTTGCCAAAGGAAGAGCAAGCTGTGAAAAGCCTGTGACAGTAGTGTGTGCGGATGGGTGGTTGGTTGGTGAAGATACGTCCTACGTTCATGCATATTAGAAGTTCATATATATAGTCATGTTCTGACCTTCCTTTGAAACGGTCAGTGTCTTCCCCAATGCATTGCGCAAACCAGTAACCAGGGCGTGGGTTTTTTTTTTGACTCATTGTTTCCCATTAAGCACTGGTCACGTTTCTCTCGACCCTCATGAAGCCAAATAAGGTATTTTGGTTCTTTAACAGAATACTTGACTAATTTGCTTCGTAAGAGCCTTCACACCAGTCTTATAATGCCCAAATTTGCGTTTACAAATGTACATTATGGTACAGGACAAAACTCTTTAGCATGCAATTTTGCTAACTGTTGCAGGAATTCTAACCAAAAATTACATGACTACATGAGGGACGTCAGTAAAACGCACTTGCTTACACCTACAATTATGCTACAAATCAAAAAAAAAGACAAACCTGTGTTCATTGGTTGAGTAATTAATTATGAACACCCTCATCTGGCACAACAGAGGACTGGTGGAATCAGACTTATAGTTGGGATGCTTATATACTACTACTCATAATGGTCTTCAATGTAGTGGGATATTATTAAATTATGTGTAATGTCTTGTGTTTTATTTAATTTCTTAGATGACATTTAAAATGACTGATCTATTTGACTTGACCGAGTGCTGATCAACTTCTGCCGCCCAGTGGTTACACAATGTAATTACACTCATTGACTTTGAACACTTTCTGGGTTAAGGGTTCTGTTGATAATCTAAAAAAAATTAAGGTTGTGTCCAAATAAAATTTTGATAGCTTACAAGTCTAAAATTTTTGCTAGTTTTGATCTAAAACGGTTGCATTTTTTCTCATTAAGGCAGGGCTGTCTCCCGTATTCCATAGCAGTTTTTGGTCTTCATTTTCCAAGCATATGATGAGTGTAAATGATTTATAGTAAAGTGTATATTTGTTTCATTGACTTTTTTTTTTTTTTTTTTGTGGAGAGCTCCAAAAAGATCCCTCAGGACATGACATATATTCAGCTAGATGTGTTTATCTACTAGATTTCTCTATGGATCTGTCCTTAACACTTCCATTCAGACTTTAACGAGGGACTCGGTAAGTGAATGAAGATGAAGTGTCTGACTTATTGCTCTTTAATGTTGCGTTTTCTTCCATTCGTTTAATCATATAGTTCCATTTTAGACACAGTTCTCCAATACAACTGAACATCAGTCAAGCAAATGAAATGTTATATTTGTATTTTTTTCTCTCTTTCCTGATACATTAAGTGACATGCTACTAATATTAATGTTAATCAACACAGATGCTTATCTCTAAATATCACATAAAAAAGTTAATAAACATACAGTATACTGAAAAGAAAACTGAAAATAACGATTTGCTATATATTAATCATTAAAAGTCATTCCAAGACTTGGTTGTTAGAAATCTTTAACTCATTACAGAGATAGTTCTTTAATTAGTTTGTGAGATTATCATGTAAAAAATGTTTAGAAATGAACTGAAGAACCTTTTTCCTGGTGTAGCTTCAGCTTCTCATTCAGCTTTTGCAGACGCTGCTGTAGATCGGTGCTTCTTGTTCAACTACCTTGGCGTTCACATCTCTGAGGACCTGACATGGGCTGGACATATCAATGTTCAAGTCAAGAAGGCAAAGCAGCGTCTTTATCACATTCGGAAGCTGAGAAAGTTTCGGGTTTCCCCTGCTGTTCTTAAAGCTTTCTACTCTGGTGCTGTGGAGAGCATCATTACCCAGAACATTTTGTCCTGGTACGGGAACAGCTGTGTTCAGGACCAGAAAGCCCTCCAGAGAGTGATCCGGGCAGCGGAGCGCTGCTGCACGTCACCTCTCCCTTCCCTGCAGGACACTTACTCCAAGAGATGTAGGACCAGGGCAATCAGGGTTATAAAAGACTCATCTCACCCAGGAAACAGGCTTTTTCATCTTCTGCCATCAGGCAGAAGGTTCCGCACCATCATGGCCAAAACAGAGAGACTCAGGAGGAGTTTCTATCCTCAGACCATCTGTTTCCTTAAACAGGACATGCCTTTCTAAGTCTCAGTTCTGTTATTATATGCTGCTAATACATACCTCGCTGTTACAATCACTTATACTGTAAATGTCCATGCTATTACATGCTGCTATTACATACCTCATATCGTTGTTACGATAACTATACTGTAAATGTCCATGTTATTATATGCTGCTAGTACATACCTCTTATTGTTACGATAACTTATACTGGTTGCCACTTCATTGTCACATGCTCTACTCTGCTATGTACAATGCTGCAGCTGCACTTGGCACTTTAAAAAATCATCTCTTTGCACCTGTTCTGCCCTAGCACATTTTTACAATTTTTACAATCTCAGGTTTGCACATTTAACTTTATGTTCCTTATTGTATAATATATAGTTTTTTAATTTTTGTCCTGTTACCCCAACCTCCGTATTTAAGTTAGTATTTATGTTTGTAAGTTTGTATTGCGTCTCTATCTTCCTTGTCTATTGCACAGTTAAAAGAGCGGATCAGGATACATTTCACTGCATGTTGTACCTGTATAACTTGCACGTGACAAATAAAGAATCTTGAATCTTGAATCTTCTTCGTTTCTTCAGTGTTTCAACGATGCAATCGCATTAACACAAAAAAGTGGACATATTTGTTTAACTTGAATTAACTGAATTAAAACATATTTGTAAAAACTTAACGTCTAAGAGCTTATTTTAACAAGACAGTGGTGGTGGTGGTCTAGTGGTTAGGACTATGTCCTTGCACCAAGAGGTCATGGGTTCGAATCCTATATTCAGCACTACCATCATTGGGTCCCTGAGGAAGACCCTTAACCCCAATTTGTTCCAGGGAAAGTGGAAGTCACTCTAAATGCCGTAAATGTAAATGAGATTAACGCATCACCTACCGGACATCTCTTGGATTGTGGACATCGACCGAAGCGTACACAATGTTTTCTTCTTGATTAAGAGGCTTTGGCTTTTGAACAGACGAGTAGAGCTGCGAGTTGTCCGCAGAAGGCCTTGTGAAATGAACACTGGCGTAGTGGACTGCTGAATCTATGGGCTCACATGTCGCACTTGAGTCGTTGTCATGAACAGCAGGAGAATCCGTCTAGAAAGCGGGAATACAACATAATTCATTAATATTAAAGAGTCATTCTAGTGGGAAAAAATATTAATATCCAGAGGAACATTGAATTTATTAAAGAAACTATTGGTCCATTTTATTTGGGACTGAAAGCTCACTTCTCCCATAATTCGTCCACTCTCATTTTCATTGCTGTGTTGGGTCCTGGCTCTGGAAGCTGCTGTTTTTCTCCTGTTGAAGAGAACAAAGTTGCATCGGCTGTAAATGTGGAATTTGTGCAAAACATAAATATTCCATATTTTATAAATGCAGCTTCTCCCTTTCTCAATAGAAAGACAACAATGAATATCAGGAGTAATAGTCCACCTGCTCCAACACCAACATACTTGACAATGTCGTCCATACTCAGACCAGGTTTTTGCCACTCCGTATTATTGAGTAGACAACAGCCTAGAAAATATATTAATATGTATTTAATTGCTCAAGTAATCATGACTTAATCAATATGTTACAATCACATCACTTTGCATTATCAGACAGTAATATACATTCACTCTGCATGTTACGATTCCCACTCACCCACTGGAGGAGAGATGAGGCTTGTGTGACCTTCAACAGCACAGCTGTAGTTGGCCGTACTATTGACCAGTGCTACGATGCAGGAGGCAGATTTGCATTGAGACATTCTCTCTCCATTCCTGTACCAGACGTAACTGGTGGTGTTAGGCAGACTGCAGGTGGTGTAACAGAGCAGTCTTAGTTCTTCTGATCCAGGTTCCACCTCCACCTGCAGACCTGCACGAGAAATTCACATCGGTCTTTTCAGATCACAAGACTCACACGGTCAACAGTGAGACACTATCAATCCTAATGACAGGGAGAAACTTGCAGTTAAGGAAAAAAGCCGCTCATCGGTAATCTACTTTGCGTGCAAGGACATTTAACACACTGAGAGGAAAAAAGACATTCGAGAGAGGAGAAACAGCGGTACGGATCCATTCTTCTTCAGTACGGGTGCCACTTGAAGAATATTTGCAGGGAATAGTTACATTAGATCCAACAACAGCACAGAAACTGTCAGTGGAGAGAGCTGCACTATCCTCTGCTTGAACTCCTGAAAGACACAAAACCCCACAAACACACATCAGGAAGACACACTAAACCCGCCTCTAATGCTATGCACAGCAGAGACAGATAAAAGTGACCGCATGCTGCTGCTACTGCTAATAATCTTTAAGGAAATTAGTGAATCTTAGGTTTTACTTTGTAGTTAAAAAATAAATTTTCTCAGCTTTTACATTTAATAACTTTCATTTAAATTCAGGATTCTTCATTTGTCACAGACACAAGTACAACATGTTGTGAAGTGGGCTATAAAGGAAGAAAGTGATAAGCTAAAACAATAAAACCGTAAAAGGGGCGGGTATGTGACATTTCCCACTTAAAATATCAATTAATGGAGCTCATTCTGTGCATGAACATTTGCTAATGTTCATTAAATTTTGCTTTATGTAATATGGCATCATTTGTAGGATTATTTCATATTGTCAAGTCCAACGTTACCCTATTTTAGGCACTACTGGCACCACTAAGCACTGGAGCAAGACCTTTAATCCTTGAAATTAGGAAAGATGAGATGCTCAAAGCTGTAACAGAAACTTTAGAGCTGAAAAAGACTTACCTGCCAGTAACAGGAGAATAGTTACAGCAATACGTCCTGACATTTTAGAAGACATCAATCCTCAAAAACAGTTAACTTGTGTCGTGTTCACGGCGTGTGTGGAGGTAAGGAGGACGCAAGTGTGGACGTAACTGCACTTGATATATTACATTTGGACACAAACAAAGAACCCACTCTGCTTCCAACAAATCCAGCGCACTCGGTAGCGACGAAGTGCGGGCCTGTCAGGGTTAGCCGCATGGCTAACGGCTAGGCGGCAATGCAGCGAAACTGACAGGAGGTCAGGAGAATTGGCGGTCTCCAAGTCCAAAGTCCTTAAAAGCAAGGTAGCGGTCGGCTGGGAAGACAGAGTGGGAATGCGTAACACACACCATCGACATCAACACACAACGCCTAACCAGATCGAACAGGTTAAATAGGCATGCTAAGCTAAGATCCACCAATGAGGAAGTGACACACAACAGAAAGGGGAACCCATCACCAATGACATGGACAACCCGGAAGTGACTGGCGGGAACTTCTTAAAGGGGCCAACACCCGTCACCAAGACAACCAGAAAAGACACATCAAACCTCAGGTTTAATACTCTGGCGAGTCCGAGTGTCGGGGAGGAGGCACAGATGGAACAGTACCCCCCCTTCAGGAAAGGCTCCCGAAGGGCGGTGAGGACCCCCTCTGTCCACGCAGGGCAAGTGCGAGGCCGGGGGGGCGACCTTGAGGTTGAGGAGCTGGGCGGTCCGGCCGAGAACGGTGAAACTCCTCAATCAGGTCCTGACTGAGGACGTCTCGGGCCGGGACCTAGCTCTGTTCCTCTGGGCCGTACCCCTCCCAGTCCACCAGGTATTGCAGCTGGCCACCCTGCCCCCGGGAGTCTAACAGCTGCCTGACTCGGTAGGCAGTGGCATCCTCAATGTCGATTTCCCCTGGCAGCGATGGTTCTGCATCTCCCTAATCCAACGGGTCCAACGGACTACCAGCCTGAGGGGAGACACATGAAAGACAGGGGAGACACATATGTGTGCAGGCAACTGGAGTTTCACAGAAACAGGATTTATGACTTCCAGGACTTCATACAGACCGATGTAGCGTGGGGTAAGCTTACGTGAGGGGAGACCAAGACGTAGATCCCGGGTTGACAGCCATCCCCGATCGCCAGCCCGGTATACCGGCACCTCCCGCCTCCTCCGATCGGCCTGACGGGTAAACCGGCGAACTGCCTGCTGGATGTTATTGTGTCCACCCTCCGGAACCACTCATCCACACGAGGTACCTCGGTGGGAGAGGTGTCCCATGGGCACAATGGGGCTAACGCCCCAGCACACACTGAAAGGGGGTGAGGCTGGTTGTGGGGTGGCGGATGGAATTCTGGGCGTACTCTGCCCAAGCCAAGTAGTCGGCCCAGTTGTGCTGCCGGGTGTAACAGTAAGACCGGAGGAACCTCCCCATTTCCTGATTGGTGCACTTGGCTTGCACGTTGGACTGGGGATGGTAGCTGGATGTTAGAGACACAGTGATCCCCAGCTTCTCCATAAAGGTCTTCCAAACATGGGAGATGAACTGGGGACCCCGGTCGGAGAGGATGTCCTCCGGTATACCGTACACCCAGAACATGTGCTGGAACAGCTCCTCGGCTACCTGCAGGGCAGAGGGGAGAGAAACAAGAGGCAGGAAATGAACACCTTTTGAGAAACGGTCCACTACCACAAGGATAATGGTGTACCCTTTTGACACTGGCAGATCCGTGACGAAGTACACAGCAATGTGTGACCACGGTCTATTCGGTATCGGCAGGGGCATTAATTTTCCAGCGGGTAATTGATTAGAGCTCTTGGTGGCCATGCACATGGAGCAGGAGGCAACTGCCCTCTGGATATCCTGTTGCATTGCAGGCCACCAGTATTTTTGCTGCATGCGCTGCAAGGTCCCTGACATTTGCAGATGGCCATTAGCAGGTATAGTGTGTGCCCACTCGACGACTCAAGCCCACAGCAGCCCCGGCACAAAGACCCTTCTGGGGTGACAACCGTCAGGCGGGGGATGATCCCCTGTCAGTCGGGAGAGCTCCCCGTCCAGATCCCATGTGATCGGTGCCACCATGACGTTGGGTCGCAGAATGGGCTCCGGGACCTTGACGGCATCGGGCGGCATGAAACACCAAGACAGGGCATCGGCTTTGCCATTTTTAGACCCAGGACGATAGGTGATGGTGAAATTGAATTGGGCAAAGAATAATGACCACTGAGCCTGTCTCGGGTTGAGCCTCTTAGCCTGCTGGATGTACTCCAGTTTGCGGTGGTCTGTGAATACAACAAAAGGATGTCGTGCCCCCTCTAGCCAGTGCCGCCACTCCTCCAATGCCCCCTTTACAGCCAGCAGTTCCCGGTTACCTATGTCATAATTCCGCTCGGCCTCTGTTAGCTGGAATAAAAGGCACATGGGTGCAACTTCTCTGGGGACCCTGGTCGCTGTGAAAACACCCCCCCAAGACCCACCTCAGAGGCGTCTACCTCCACCACAAATGGCTTGGAGGGGTCTGGTAACCCAAGCATGGGGGCTTGGGTGAATAAGGATTTTAGCCACCGAAATGCAGCTCGAGCCTGGTCTGTAATCACCAGACGTTTGGGCTTGCCTTTGAGGAGGGCCGTGAGGGGGGCTGCCACTTGACTGAAGCCCCGGATGAAGCGCCAGTAAAAATTCATGAAGCCTAGGAACCGCTGCAACTCCTTAAGCGTAGTGGGCTCCGGCCACTCATTTACAGCTGCCACCTTTTTGTCATCCATGCCTACCCCCTGCAGCCTGATGTTGTAACCAAGAAATGAGACCTCACTTCTGTGGAACTCACATTTCTCAGCCTTGGCATAGAGCCCATGTTTGAGCAGGCAACGGAGGACTGTCCGGATGTGCTGAACATGTGTCGTGTAATCTGGAGAATATACAAGTATATCGTCCAGGTACACCATGATGTAGAGGTTCAGCAGGTCCTGGAACACGTCATTCATGAAGGCCTGGAAGAACAATGGTGCATTGGCCAGTCCAAAGGGCATAAAGTTGTAGTGGTATAGGCCATCTTCCACTCGTCACCAGCTCGAATATGGACTAGATGTATGCACTCAGGAGGTCAAGCTTAGTGAAAAGCCTGGGCCTGCAGAGCTGCTCTATTGCTGAGGGGATAAGCAGAAGGGGGTGCGGGTACATCACCTTGATCGCATTGAGACCCCAATAGTCAATGCAGGGTCTTAGGCCAATGAACATGGGGGTTATGGGTGTGCAACCAGGGTAGGCCTAATATGATGTCAGTCTGCATGGTGTCTAGGACAAGCAACTAAATGTGTTCTGTGTGATGTGGGGGTACCATTAGGTGTACAGGAGTGGTAATGTGTGTAATGGGTTTGGAGCTAACTGGGTGGCCATCGATGGCTTTAACTGTGATGGGGCTGGCAATGTCGACCACGGCACACGGAGGGAAGACACCAGGGTTTTGGAGATGAAATTACCAGCTGATCCTCCAGGCCGAGTCCCTCATCGCAGCATGCGAGCTCCATCCTCATCTCGGTGCTGAGCCCTCGGCGGTAAAGGGCACATAGAGCTCCTTTGTCCCAACTGGTGCTGGCCGCTAAGATCTGGAACTGGACCGTGTACTCCGCCACGGAGCCCGTCCCTTGACGGAGGTCCAGCAGCTGTTCCTCTCCCACCTTACCTTGGTCTGGGTGATGAAACACTGACTGAAAAAGGGCCAGAAATGGCCCGTAATCCTGGAGCGGTGGGGCCTGTGCACGCCACAGGGCCGTGGCCTACTGTTGCGCCCGGCCCGTCAGCCTCTGTAGCAAAATCGCCAGCTTCTCGTTCCCCGTAAGCGCTGGGAATTCTGCAAAATATAATTTACACACCATTATGAATCGCTGGCATCCTTCTTGGTCTCCGGCGTAGCGTTCGGGTAGGGAAGTGTGGGTCTTGGTGGGTACAGGCGGTGCTTAAGAGGCCGGCACAGGAATGGGCATGGTGGGAGCAGGCACGGTGGCAGCGGTGCCTGTGGCTGCTGGTGGTGTGGCGTGGGCCCGGACAAATGGTAGCACCTCCTGCAGAGCCCGCATTAGCTAGTAGATCTGGTTCTGCTGCTCGCTCTGCCGCTGCAAGATCAGCGTGAGTTCGTCCTCAGGGAGAGGAATGCCCGCTGTGTCCATGGGTACGGTGTGTTGATCTCTTGTGTTCACGGTGTGTGTGGAGGTAAGGAGGACCCAAACGCGGATGTAACTGCACTTGATTATTAAAACAATGAACCCATTCTGCATCCAACAAATCCAGCACACTCGGTAGCGATGAAGTGCAGGCGTGGGAGGGTTAGCCGCGTGGCTAACGGCTAGGCAGCAATGCAGTGAAACTCACAGGAGGTCGGGAGAATTGTCTCCAAGTCCAAAGTCCTTAAAGGCAAGGTAGCAGTCGGCTGGGAAGACAGAGTGTGAGTGCGTAACACACACCATAGACATCAACACACAATGCCTAACCAGATCAAACAGGTTAAATAGGCAATGCTAAACTAAGATCCACCAATGAGGAAGTGACACACAACAGGAAGGGGAACCCGTCACCAATGACACGGACAACCGGGAAGTGACTGGCGGGAACTTCTTAAAAGGGCCGACACCTGTCACCAAGACAACCAGACAAGACGTCAAACCTCAGGTTTAATACTCTGGTGAGTCCGAGCATCAGGGAGGACGCACAGATGTGACAACATGAAGGCTGAGTTGGAGAATGAACTGTGAAAATTAATACATTTTTAAAAGAAGCAGATTTTTACTCTTAGTTTACAGCATGAAGATATCAGCTCTGCTTAACCCGGACGTGTCTTACACTAATTGATGGTCTGATCTTGAATACAAAGATCAGGTAACCACGGAGTCAGTCGTAGCATTCGTTTTATTCTGCTGCAATTGTAGTTGATTTTTTAAACTGAGAACTGAAATGTTTGTATTAAATAAGGTTAGACATGATGTTGGTATTAAATAAGGTTAATTTTATAGCAAGATGAACACAGATGAAACAAAATTATTAAACAATTTTGCTCCAATGTTGCATGAATCTGTTCCATAAGCATATCAAAGAGAACTTTCTAGAGAAAACTGAAACATGTCTTTGTGTTGTTGCTTTTTTAATGTCATCTGTTTTCTTTATTAAACGATAGTGAGTATGAGTTTCACTTCTCTTTTTTAGACTCTTTCGTCTGAAGGCCCTTTTTCACACCTCCAGTGCCTCGGCTTCAGTTTAAGCATTCTATATGTGTCATGCGCACTCCGAGCACATGCACAGCACAAAGGACTCGGAATGAGTCGGCGCAGTCTGGAAGTATAAAAGTGTCTTTTTCTCTCGGCTCGCCACTAAGTCACTGAGTCTACCTGCCCACCCCTCTGATTCATTTCGGTATCAACTGTGAGTACTCCAGTTATTTGGTTAATCTCCTTGAATGAGTGTGTGTCTGATAGAATGCAGATTCTAGTGGGGAACCCTTGCTCTTCACGTTAGAGAGTTCTTAGATCAACTCGCATGGCTATCCTACCGACTCACGTCTCACTCCGCATTTGGGTTAACCAACCTGCGGCAGTGCAGGTCATCTGTGAGCCACTATACAACTGAGTTCTGTACACTTGTGGTCCAGACCACCTGGGGAGATGTCACGCTCTGGGCCGCCTATTATGAGGGACTGGCTTTTCATATCAAAGACGAACTTGCCAGATGAGAGCTCCCCGCCAACCTGGAGGGATTAATCCAGCTTGCCCTCCAGGTAGATCTTCGTATGACGTCTTGTCCAAGGCCAGCTCCCTGTACCCTGCCGCACGCCTAATCTACCCATGTTCCAACACCGATTCATCAGTCTGTACCACCATTACCAGCACCTGGTGCCATCGGCCCACTGGACCACTACAGAGCCGGGGAACCCATGCAGCTTGGATGCGCCTCCTGAACCACAGCAGAGAGGGAGCAACGTTAAAAGGAAGGCCTGTGTGCATACTGCGGCTCTCCTAATCACCATCGTGCCTACAACTTGGTGCGCCTCAGGGATGGCAATGAGTGGAAGACAGACTTCATCATACCCACCAGTTACTATGATAGTCTGCTGATGCTTTTCGGCCTATGCAATGCTCCCACAGCATTCCAACAATTCATCAAAGATGTGCTACGAAACATGCTAGGTCATTGGACCTTCATCTAACTTGATGACATCCTCATATATTCACGCACCCTGGAAGAACACACCCAGCATGTCAGGGCAGTTCTCAAGATAATGTTCTCATTAATGGACATCGGCACCCACCGGGAAGCTTGTACCATGTAGGTGACATGTACGTGTCGTCTGCACACAGACTCCCAAAAACTCACTCCTCACTTCATCGGCCCTTACCGTGTCACTTTGAGAATCAATCCTGACACCTACCGGCTCCAACTGCCTGCGGCGCTCCAGATTCATCTGGTATTTCATATTTCTCAGCTGAAGCCCTTCATCACTTCGCCCATGGTTCCGGCCATTGCTGCCCCTCCCCCCTGTATCATCGAAGGTGGTCTCACATATACTGTCGATCGGCTCCTCTATTTGCAGCCTCGGGGCAGAGGTACCCAGTGCCTCATCGACTGGGAAGGTTACGGCCCCAAGGAGCGGTCGTGGATTCCGGCCTTGATTCCGGTTTGTTCTCAACCCTGAGTTGATTCAGGATTATTATTGCCAGGTATCCTCCCAGCCAGGTCCATCTGGTGCCGGTACTGGGGGGGGGTGTTGTCATGCCAACTGCCTCCCGCGATCGGAATTAGGACCCAGAAGTGGCCGATTGGGGTTCAGGAAGTATAAAAGGGTGCATTATCTCATGGCGCATAGCTCTGTCATTGAGTCTATCAGCCCACCATCCGACTTCACTGTGAGTACTCTCAGTCTTTGGTTAATCTCCCTGATAGAGTGTGTGTCTTTAGAAAGCAGATTTATTGTGGGAATCCTAGCTCTGTGCATCAGAGAGTTCTTATATCAATTCGCGTGGCAGTCCTGCCTACTCGTGCTCTCAGCCACGTTTGGGTTAACCACCACGCTGCGTGGGCTAATGGCTAATGATTAGCAGATTGCTACATCCTAACCAGATCACTGGCAGACTGTGAAAGTTAGGCATTCGGTTCAAATCCTAACCTGATCCCTGACCGAAT